>VRYO01001760.1:3966878-4010368 GCA_009812075.1 Sialia sialis | reverse complement strand
TGATCATCTCGAGCTCCTGAGACCCCACCAACACACTCCAACAAGAAGGATTTGTCCTTTGCTTTGCCTCCCTTAAGTAAGTCCCATAAAGCTTTGGCAACATCTGTCTGAGCTTTTCAGCTCTGCCAGTGGCCCTCAGGGAGTTTGTGATTGCTGGACAGATCCCTGCTCCCCTGCAGGGCATTGCACTCACACTGGGGTCTGAGAAGCCCATGCATATCTGTGCACAGCTGACTTTCTGCCAGGTGATTTTCATGTCAGAAAATTCCATCTTGCTTAACTGTAACCTCATCACAACGAGGAAGTAGAAACACAAGCTTGGCTTGATGTTCCTACACACACAATATGATTTAGAGAAACCAGCTAGGACTTATTTTCATGCTGTGACTTCCTTCTTCTAGGGCTTCACAAGCTCCTGGCACAGCTTTGATATCCAACCTGGGGAGTCAGAGGCATTTTTGGGAGAGGCAAAACCAACAGCAGAGCCCTCGAGCTTGCTCTTCCTTCTGATGCCAGACAGCCAAATACAAAGGAAAAGAAAGCGGGGGGGAGTTCCTTCATGTCCTGACTTCAGAGATCATGAGAGTGGCTTTGCTTCGGCATTGTTTCCAATAGAACTGGGAATATCTTTGTAGTAGACTATTGATTTTGAAGGTGTAGTATAAAGAAATAAGTCTTTAAAAATCAAGGGGATTTATCCTGTGACCACTGCTGCTATGTTTTCCTCAAGCATCATCATCTGAAACAAGTTCATTGTGTGAAACCCTGTCTCTGCTGCCTGGGATATGATGCCTGTTCCTAGCTATGCATACCAGCTGCACGTGTAATTCATCTTTAATAGTATATTTATGATTCAAACTGGGTCTTTCTGTCTCTTTTTTTTTTTTCTCAGGCTATTTTTAAATTGCTCACATGGCAGGGCATTCATTATTTCCACTAGATGACTACATTGTTTTGTTCCCTAGTAGATGCTTCAGAAAAGGAGTGTAGTGGTTTACTGTCTACTGAAAGTGGTTAATTAAGAATTGTATTTCTCAAATTAGTACTTGGAGCAGTTTCCATAGACTGTCATGTGAAGAAAATTATTTGTAATTTTCCCAAAAGATGAGAAAGCTATAGCATAATGCAAACTTTCCCTGCACTTTCCTATAGGTGAAGGTTGTTGGTAGATAAGCCTTGACTTGTGATCAAATTAGTCTATGCTTCAGGAGTGTCTTTTTGAAAGTGTGTGTGTGTATATATATTGTATATAAAATATATAATTTTATTTTTAAAGGTGAACACACTGTATGCCAGCTGAAGAACAAACATTCCACTTAATGTTTTAGAAATGTGTTGGGAACAAACTTGTTCAGAAGAAAAGCATGATGTGTAGCGACTGAATAATGATTAATGTGTTGGCAAAATCACTTTCTTGGGTAAAATCACTCAACAAAGAACTACTGTGTTTAAGAACAATCTTAACAGCAGAATAGATAGATCACACTTGGACTTGCATTATCAATATGCTGACGACTGCTTTTCTTCTCACACTTCATGATAAGAAAGTTACTGTGACCCAACCTCTGAAGTGGCCACACTGCCATTTAAAACATGAACTAAGACCCATAATTACACAGAAATTCAATAAGTTTTTACAGCAAGTTTCCACTTAATTCCACACTGTATCAGTTAACCATGAAAAACCCTTTCTGTCTGATCTGTATGCTTTCAGACACTCTGAGTGACAGCCTTCTCTTGAAAACAAATAATTTCCTCTGTCACTTGAAGGGAGTTCCTGTGGGGAACTTTCTAGGATAAGCAGGATTCATCCCCAGCTGTGCTCTTCTTTTTTTTTTTTTAAAAACTAGCCATGTTTCTTTAAACAAAATGGTAACACTTATACCCTTAATTCTGCTTACCTCCCAGCCTGGGTTTTGTAAATGTAAGTGCAGATTATGAATGCATGTGCAGTGTCTGATATTTCTAGGAAGAATACTTTATAACTGAAATCTCTCTTCTCCTGGGGATGAAAGCAAAACAAATTTAAGGATTAAATCACACAGAGGTATAATCCCCAAGGGAAACTTCCTTTAGTTATTATGATTATATTATGATGTACACTTCAGTACAGCAAAAGCTATGTGAATACCACTTCAATGGGGAATAATTTTTAGTCTTACAGCCTATAGGACATTATAATGCATTTCTGGAAGCTTGATGAATCCTAGCTGCAATTCACAGACATCTTTGCTTTCTGATATTCCTAACCTTCTCTTCTAAAAGAGAAAGGAAAAGAGCATGAGATTCATTGAAGAAAAGCTTAAAACAATTTCCTTGGACAAGTTTTACTCAAGCATTAATTATGTGTCCCTATATATGCAGTTTGTGGAAAAATAACAGAGTGAACCATTTCAGTCTAGTGCTGCTTTTTCACTGGTGTAAGACCTGAGTGATCAACCCAGGTTGGCTTCTGTGCTTGTGCTGGGAAGTATCCTGGTTTGGAGGACAGGTGTCTGCTAAGAAAGGCAGGAGCCTCTCTTTGAAACGGAGAATGGAAACCCCCTCCCTCCGAATTATTATAATTTTGAAATCAAGGGGCTCTCAGGCAAAGATACGGGAATAGGATATAACAGTTCTTTACTATGAAATTAAAATAGAAATACAGTACTACAAAGAACAAACCCCAAACCCTGCCAGAGTCAGAATCCAAGCTGACAGCCGTCAGTCACTCAGGGTGTTGGCAGCAATGCCGTTCAATGGTGGCTGCATCCTCCTGCAGTGACAGATGTGCTTCAGTTGGAGCAGTGCTCCTGGAAAAGGTGCAGTTTCCCTCCAGAGTGATGATGTGGAGAAATCCGATTTCCCTCTGGAATCCAGTGGAGAAAAGGCTGCCTTAGTCTCCCAAAGTCTCTGGTTTTATCTTGGTAAGAAATGTGGGACTCAGTGGCCATTGGCAAAAGAGAACTCCCTGGAGGAAGAATGGGTTGTGAAAAGATAAAGAACACTGCCCCAGCTGGTTTATAAAATATGGCCATTAACAGGAGATGTCCCCTTTGGAAATAAAGAACACTGCCCCAGCTCGTTTCAATGGATGGCCCATTAGCAGAATATCTCCCATGGAGATCAGGATCACAGCCCCCACCCTCAACAGATGGTGATAGAATAGACATCTGTGATCGCATCCTGTACTGTAACCCAGGACAGGAAGTTACCTGTGCAAGGTGTGAGATGTGGGAAATCAGACCCTCCTGCACACAGAGCTGAATGCTTTAACGGGCTATTGCTCACTGGTGTGCCCTGAGGCAGCAGATCAATCCCCAGAGCCCCTGCAGACCCAATGCTGGAATACAGGAATGCTCTCATAGCTGTGTTAAGACTATTTTGCATCCCACTGTGCCTTCAATTCAGCCATTGGGAAACAGAAGTTAGCAGATTTCAAATTACGTTGTTTTTTTTAAGACACAACAGAAACTAATCCTGATGTGTGAGTGAATATGCAATAAGTGAGACTAGCTAAAAGTGAAACAAAATGACATGGTCACGATATAGCAAATGTTTAAAGTCCATAAACAAAATCTGGCAAGCCATGCAGTCTGGTGGTGTTTGACAGCACTGTACCTGGGCAGAGCTGCATGTCCTTCCATACAAATAGTGAATGAACTACACTACAAGGTTGATACCTGGTTGAGTATTTGGGTTTCTCATCTACACAGATCCTTACTCTGTCACACATACCATCTAATTTGACTGTGTATGTGTACCAAACAACAGCATTTATAATGCTTAACTAAAGAAGAGATTAATTACTGACCCCAAGTCACAGAGAGTCCCTCAGAGTAAGAACAAGAACCTGGATCTTCACAACTCTGGTCTGGTGCCCTTACCATGAGATCAACCTTCCTGTGGAGACTGAAAATCCATACTGGTTGCATTGTTGCACTGTATACAGCTGCCTCCAGAATACTGTGCTCTTTACAGAGCACTTCATTACCAAGAAGGTATTGATTGACACATTGGAGGGAGTTCAGAGAAGAGCAACAAAAATAATTAGAGAGTGAAGAGATTGACTGGAAAGATTGATTTAAGAGGGAAGATTAAGTGAGATAAATATGTATAGCTTGGCTCACCTGCAGCATGGTGCATAAGTCCACAAATATTTAAAGGGTGTAAACAATCAAGAGGAAGAACTACCAATGCTGGTCCAGTCTATCTGTGATTTGATGGTGCCACATGCTGTTGTACAGAGCATGGCTGGGTCACAAAGCCTGCCCCAGCACCCCCAAGGGGAAGATGGAGCTGTGGGACCAGAGTGACAACACTGCAGGATTCTCTTCTGGGCACTGGGGGAGGGGACAGAGGTGTCACAGAGTGATAGCTTGGGTTTTGCCTGGATAAAACAGCTTCTCCTGGCTGCTTCAGGCAGATTTCAGCCACGAGGAACTGGGATGCAAGCAATGGCCAGAGTCTAGTCTATCTGCTCTTTTGTGATTTTCAGCCTAGCTTGCAGGACCTTCTTAGCCAGCAGAGAAAGAGAGATGGAGAAAGCTGCACAGAGGTTCTGTAGATACTTTATTTTCTTCCACAAAGAGGTCCTAGCAGCTAAAATACAAATACATGAGGTATTAAAGGGGCTTTTATAGGGTTAGGATGCCTTAGAAAATGAACCAATAAGGATTGCAAAATAACCACGTACTTAAAGGTTTTAGGTAAAAGGTGACCAATCACCCAAGGGATCAAAAAAGGACCAATTAAAGCACAAAGACATAAAGCAGGGGTCTGCAAAGGGGGTGAAATATTTCTAGTATTAGTCATTCTAAGTAAGCAATTTCTTATCTAAGGGATGGTTTTCCAGGGAGGCCCTGTCAGGGTTTCTGCTCCTTCCACAGACACTGTCCTCCCCAAGTTTGGAGGATGTTTGCTGATCTAGAACAGTAGGACTCACACCAGATGTGTGACACCCTGCAGAGGAGACACTGCTGATCATACCTTCCCATCAGTTAATGTCAGTTGTCATGGTAACTATGATACCTGATTACTGTGGAATAGCACAGCAAGAAGCCAGGTAATGATTGTGGAAGTTCTGAATAAGTCTGGGCTGGACTATCCCAGCTTTGATCAACTATAGAATGAGTTGGAAACAAGCTGCTTCAAATAGATCCTAAAATAACATTTGAGATCCAATTGTTTTTCAATGAGAGAGTGGATTTCCTAGTAATAATAAACCCTTCCTGACCCTGTGGCTTTAATAGTTTCAGGTGACATTTAGTGGCTGCCATCAAATAATCGTGGTACAGAGATTACTGGATGTCATTGCTTATCCAAGAACATTTCCACGTCATTCTATAACAGGCATGTCTTGTTGTCCCTGCAGCAGGACAGGGCTGATGTTCCCATGTCCTGAGGCAACCCACACCCAGTTGTTCCTACTGATGCTGCTGCTCAATGAACAGAAGAGGATAGGGAGGAGGGAGAACGTTGTGTGAGATGTGCTTTTCCCAACATCATTTTGCAAAGACAGAACGTGCTGATCGCCGAATTTATGCCTGGGAATTATTAAACACATCTACAACAGAATTCCATCGATGAGTGCAGCTGTGAGGAGATGCTAATGTGTATTTGCATGTACAGAACTTTTCAGGTGAGCTTGCCTGCCCTCCTCTTCCTGTGCAAGTGAAAGAAAAGCCACAGCTTGTTCTCCCATTACAACCACTGCCTTGTACATCCCCCTTTTCCTTTCTTTGCAGGCTCTGTTTGTAGTTATACAGTTAGGTCTCCACAGAGTAATTTACTGGCTGAATCTCTCCCAGAATCCAGCTTGAAACCAAGCTGTAAAAACAGCTGAGAGTGTAAATAATTCATGCAGACAATATGACTTTTTTATGTAAATTCGGTGCATTAACCCTCTATTATAATGATGGACGACAGATATGGGCGACGTTGCCTTGGTAAGAGCTAATGGATGGCCGCCATAAATTCACTGCACATTTTATTGTGTTGCTGGAAATTGTGCCTTCAGGCAATGCTGTTTACTTTTATGTAAAACTCAGGGTTCCCTAAATATTACAAATATTTTACATCCGACTCCTCAGCATTTGGGCACAGCACACAAATCAAGCTTTCTTCATTTGAGCTGTAATTAAAGGTTTGGGTTTTTTTCAGGGACAATTATCTAAAACTATAAAGAGAAATATGTTTTCCCCTTTATATGTTCAGTCATTGATGTATTAACAAAACCTTTGAAAAAAGATATTAAATAACTGCAACATATAACTTTGCATTAGGCTATGTGCTGTATGCATACATAATAAATTTGGAAATAGTTTCTTGTTACTGGTTTTTATTTTTTACCATTTCTTGTGCTTAGTTACACATAAAAGATTCTTTTTTTTCCCCACACATATGCTTCTCTCTATAATTCATATCTGTTTTATCAGTGTAATTCTCTGAACAGTGTCCTTGAGGAATTCTGCCTCTCAGTAAACATGGCAACTTTGGTTCATTTCAGGGAATTTTAAATACAGAATTCCTGGTTAGTTTTTGTTTCCACATGTTACTGTTTTGTACAGACTTAAATAGATTGGGATGACAAACGTAATTTTTCTCAAAAAAAATGGTCTCAGCAAAACAGAAACTTACTGTATGTACTTAAGTAGAGTATTTTTAATAAGTTTTTAATACATAATAATTGTTATTATAAGTATACAATTTATTCAGTCTAATCAGATGTTTAATTTAGTATCATAGTGCACTGTGGCTTTGGAAGAAAAAACAAATAAAAGCTGTCATATGTAGAAAAGGATCCTTATTCTGGGATCTCACTCACAACAAAGGGGACAATGCCAAGGACAATGGCACGTTTGTCCCTTGGCATGGTGGCCAAACAGAGGAGCCATGACCAGAGCAGGCTCTGGAGAGTTTATTGAGATCTCCACTGGAATTTTTGAGGGAAATCTTGTAGATTAGCAGCAATAAAAGCATGCTCACTCAGTCTGTTTTCTTCCAGCAGAATGTGTCACTTTGGGCGGTTTCGTTTTGATTATCTCTGTGGAAAAAAAAGCTTCACAAAGTTGCCTAGGAGTGACCACAGCTGAGCTGACTCCAACAGAAATGCATCCCACCTTCCAAAGCAGCCCAGTTTCCTGAGGACTAAATGGAAAGCACACTGCAAGAGAGGTAAAAACCACTGAGCAGAAAGAGAATGCAACAACTGTGCGGGGGGAAAGGCTAAGAAAATTAATCCCATGTAGTATTAAGTGAAGTCTAGCAGTTTAATTACATATAAACCTATTTAATAATTGGATTTATTTTGTATCCTGGCTAAGCGTGCTCCTTTCAACTACCTTAGGAATGTCACAGGATAAAAGGACAAAACCTTTTACCAAGGGCATTTGCTTATTCTTGGCCTTCAATATTGACTGAGACTCCTAAATTTGGACTTTCAGATTTTGCACTTTATTCTTCTGACGTGCCCTGACGTGCTCTACTGCCCTGAAGCCACTTTGCAGAATTCATAGCAGCTTTCACATGCTCTGATGCTTCTTGGGACCAATTCAATATCAAACAATAGATGTGTGTGCAGTAGAGCCAGGAAATGTTACACAGGAGATCATAGGCTTATTCCCCAATAACATTTTGATTTGTAAAGTATTCCACTACACAAAACACACACAGGAGACAGCATTAAAAAGCATTAGAGACCATAGACAGCAAGACAGAAAGGTGTCCTAAAATACAGATTGACAGCAAGGACTGGGATATAAGCAGGACACACTAAATAATCAGTGGAAATGTTATAGAAGGAGTTTTCAGTATTTTGCATTATTCAGCCATTTAACAAATCCCTCCTGGGACAGAATTTGGCCTTCAAAAAACAAAACAAAAAAAACCCCAAAACAACAACAACAACACACCCACAAAACAAAAAAAACAACCAAACAAAAAAACCAACCTGACTTTTGACTTTTTTTCCAATTGTTTCAAATAAAGGTGTGTTTGTAATTCACACATCAAGAAAAGGCAGTTCTCCAGTCTGCTCCTTGTCCAGTGCATTTCCATGCAGAGAAGACACAGACATGGATTGCCAGGAGCAGTCACAGGGCAGGTTTGATGTGTTTGAAGGAAGTTTTGTCTGGGATCCAGGACACAACATTCAGTGCAGAGTCTTCCAGAGTTACTCCTCTGCTTAAAGACATGCAGATCATAAGGCATCCCACTGTCCAGTTAATTATCAAATGTTCTGAACTCTTGAACAGTCATTTGTGGCTGTCACCTCGTCTTGGATGGTTTGCTTCTATGGAATTTGTTGTCAGGATTACAAGACTTTGGTTGCACAGGGAAACAGCACTTTCTTTCCTGTACCAGCTGTGTCACTGTGTGTCTCAGAGGTGAGAAAACAAAAGGGAAATGTATTTTGAGATGGAAGCAGAGCTTGAAAGCACATGGGCTGCCTTGTATGATTATGAAGAGAACATTTCCTCATGATGAACACATCCCTGGCTCAGTCCAAATACAATTACAGATTCCTACAAATTGGAGTCCATGAAGAGCCTTCCTTAATTTTCTCTAGAACAATAATGTTCTTACATTCTTTGTTGAACCATGGGTTGTGTTGGAAGGGGCCTTTGAAGATCATCAGACACTGCTGTCATGGACAGGTCACTTTTCATTGACTGGAATAGGTTTCACAAAGAAATTGTGGCTGTCCCATCCCTGGAATGTTCAAGGCCAGGTTTCAAGCAACCTGCTCTGGTAGAACTCTGGACCTGTGAGTTGGAACTGGAGGATCTTTAAGGTTATTTCCACCTCAAACCAATTCTGGATTCTATGAACAGAATGCTCCTCATGCATTGTGAGGCAGGTTTCACTTTGGTTAATTTAGAGCTCATGAAAAGAATGAGGCCCAGACTGCCCTCCCATTTCTCATGTCCAAATGCAGCACTGTCAATACAAAGATTTTTGTTAGCCCCCTCTTCTGTTTAATACATTTAAGTACTGCACTCTGCATATGAAGGATAGTGATATTATCAGAAAGCATTCAAAAACATATGTTTTAATGAAATGTGTTGACAACTGCTGAAGTAAAGTTTTTGTTAAGTCTCAAGAGTTTATCCATGACAAGCAGTATTAATGAATTGAATTAATTAAAAAGCATTTCAAGATGAAACAGGACCTGTTCTATGTAAAATGCTCTATACATTAGACAAGCATTATGGAAATCACTGCTTTGTACTACACTGTAATGCAGCCATTTATAAAAGCTTCTCAAGATTCATGGATAGCAGTAATTTGGGCTCAGCGTGTCTTTGAAATTCATTGAATACAGCATGTGCTGTTTAAAAGCATGAAATCTGGATGGTTACACTGCTATCAACGTTCATTTGGCTTGGAGAGGGAAACAAGAGCCCAACGTTGCTGGAATGAGTGAGTGGGGATGGAGCAGGGTGAAGTGATGCAGGACCTGCAGGTCCTGGCAGAAGCTGGTACTGACATTTTTAGGGAGCAGATTTGTCAGGCAATAACTGGTTTGAAATGGGAGCTGTTTTACTAAAAGTGATTTCTCATCTCTGTTTTTCCTCTGCCCTAAACTCCTCTCAGTTATGGACCAGGCTTGTTCTTCACCATGTTCTCTCCTTTTGAGGTTGTTTTTGTGCCCTCTCTAAGACTAACACTACCAGCAGCGACCACTGGCATTACAAAATATCTGTACTCTAAATAATGAATCACAACAATGGGCAAAACATTCTCATGAGTGTGTGCAGTGTGGTTTGTGTGAGCTTCTGAGAAACCAAGCATGACAAGGGGAGTGCAGTCCTACAGCAGGACCAAAGATCCAGGTCTTTGGTGTCCACTGGCAGCCAGGAGCACAGGGCAATTCTGCCTCATTGGGCCAAAATCAAGCTTAAAATGAGAGTTCTTGGCTGGAAGATTATCTCAGAGGGAAATGTCTGCACACAGGGAGAATTCTTACTGAGGCTGAGTTATGATTGTGGCTTGGATTTGGATGAGTAAGGTAACAGTACACACACAGAGCACATTACAACAGTGTATCTTTAAAATATTACTAAATATATAGCATATTCATAAATAAAAACATAAAGGGTGAAAGGGGAGAAACTGAAAACTAATATGATTTCATGCATGCATGGTGATGTTTGTTTCACTTTATGTGTCTCAAGGTTTGGTTGTAGGAGATTATTTCCAATGGATACACCTTTTGCTATCTAAATTTGGAATTCCTCTGGATCTTAATAAAGGAAATTACATACCTCAAAGAGAACTAGCCAAAACTCTGTTGGTACATTTGAATTATGATAATATATTAATACTCAGAACTCAATCAAGAATATGGCTGTGTAATAGAGAAGGAAAAAATCCTAAATACAAAATGAAGGTCAGGTTCCTCAAGCAATGTACACAGATATTTAAAGGATGGTAATGTTTGCTACTTAGCTACTGCACATACTTCTAAAAATTCATTTAAGGCCGTGCTTGACATATCAGTAAATCTGACAGGCAGCCTCATTGATTAGAAAAAGAGATAATTCATTTGGCCCTTAGTGTATTTGGAAAAGAGCAGCCAAAATTGCATCCCAAAGTGCTCTGGGAGATTCATCCTCTAAGCTGGTATGAATCTGCTCCATAAAAAAAAAAACTAAATAAGAGAGCTTGTTCTGCTACTTCACTATAACATGAGCAATATGTTTGCACTTGTCACAGGTAACATTTGCATTTATTATCTGCATGTAGAGAACTTCTAAGCTTTCTTATACCTGCTAAACCGGCCCAGGTAGCATTTGGGCCTGACCAAAAGAAGTCTCTCCCCACTGGCTGGGTGCTGTGCTGCCTGCAGATCAGTATCTGCCAAAATGAGCTCTGCCATTTGCTGCTTCCCTTCCAACTCTCCTTGCCTGCTGGGTTCCAGGAAGGACCAAAAAGCATTTTTTCCTTCAACCTCAGTCTGTCTAGAGTGCCTGGCACACTCTGTCAGGCCAAGTGACCAGACAAGACCACGACATGCAGCACAGAGGGGGTGATGAAGTAAAAGGAAAAGATCTGGGCAAAAAGTCTTTGCTGGCTGCTGGTTTACACTGAAGTGTCCTGTGGTGGTGGCTTGTGAGAGCCATACATTGCAAAACTCTGTCCATGAGCTCAGCTGAGCCTGGGCTCACAGGAGACACAGATTTTTTAACTTGCATAGCCAAATTATCATCTCTAGGGTTAATTAACAGCTGATCCTAGAAATACAGATCAGGATAAATGGCTGTTTCATTACCAGGAATATTTGCTGTCTGCACACACATTTGTGCCTCTTCTCTGTTGATTTTCCACTTAGCAAACTCTTTTTGTTCTGATTCAGCTCAGTTTTGTTGGACTAGCATGTCTAAGTCAAAATATCCACATTTTTCCTAATCAAATTTTTACAGCCTTTCAAAATCCAAATTGTTGCTTGCTGTGTGCACAGGTGGGAAGGAAAATAAAATTGAAGAGGAAAACTTTTGCAGAAGAAACAGCAGTAAGAAGGGCAAATAGACATGGTGGTAATGAAATAAGAAAATTTGCTTGTACCATTTCATTATAGAGAATAATATACATCTTTAATCCAGACAAGATAGAAAGATCAGAAAGAAGGGAAGAAAATTGATGTTTGACTCTCTTCTTGCTGCCAGATGCTCAAGATGGAATTGCAGCAGCCCTGAGACACTTGGTCAAACATGATGCCTTGTATTTGCATTTACTCCTAGGAGCAGCAAAACTACTCTTGTTATTGGAAAATTATTTTCTCTTACTCCTGGGAAAGAGGGCTAGCTTTGAAATAGTTTCTAAAATACAAATTGGAGAACAGTCTCATAATGCACTTGATTTTTTTTTTTGGTTGCAGCTGAGAATAGCATCTGCAGTAGTTAAATGAATATGAGTATTAATCACTTCAAATGATATAACTTACCCAGATTATGTAAAAACTGCTATTTGAATTATGTTTTGCAAGTAGTGATATTATTTGACTTCACCCTGAAATCCTGTCTGGAACCTATATCTAATCCCAGGTGGACTAATTTTATATTCTCAGTTCTACATGCAGCAGAACGGTAATCAGAATTGTGATATCATCACTGAACTGCTTATAAGGCACTGGGATTTAATGAATGTTAAATAAAAACCAAATAAAACCTGCTGTATATAACAAGGCAGAAAGGAACATTTCAAAACCCAGGGCAGCAGCCAAGCCTGCACGAGATGGGGCTCTGCAGACACAGACTCTCTCCTGCACATGCAGAGCTCTCCTGGGAAGGAGGAAGGCTGATCATTTCTGAAATCCTGGCAGGGAGGGTCATTTTAGGGGCTGCTTCTTCAAAGGAGCAAATAAGCAGCCCTGCCACACAAACCTGAAGTTAAAGCACAGCAGAATTACCAGCTCTGAACAGTGCACAGCCTCACAGTAATACAACAAAAGTCTAGTCAACAGCCTTCAAAAGAGGGTGAAGATATTCATCAAACCTGATGAGGTTCCTATTAATTAGTGTTAAGTGTTGTTACAATTTTGTTACTATTACTATTTTGAGATTTAACTAAGAAACCTAATGGGGCTACTTCTGCACGATGTTAATTAGATATGGCAATTCCACTTCCCCACACAACCACCACACATCAATATTTAATTTAATTACTGATGTTGTGGTGCAAGTCACATCTGATTTAAGAGATAAATATGCTTAATTAATAATGAGATAAAACACATACAGTATGTCACCTTTTGTCATTTGAGCTGTATTAGGTACAGGAAAAGAAGACACACATGGACATTGGAGAGGCCATGGCAGGGTGCTCTGTGTCTCTGCATTATCTTTGTCCTTGGATTTACCTGAGCTCACACTGCACTGTAAATATAACAAAGATATCTGCAAGTGTCAAGGACACCAGCCTACACAAAGACACGCTTGTGTCTTGAGTGATTAATTCATCATTTACTTCCATTTTTCTGAATAATTAAAAACCAGAACTTTCATCTTGGATTACATGTATCATCTATAGAAATTCATTTTATCAGGTTTGCTCACAGTGTTCTCATCTATGTTGAATGTGGCCTGGTACAGAGGTTGGGTGTGCAAGAACCCATTCTGCATCAGCATCCTTTGGAATGAGCCTTCTTCCATCGGGGCTGGACATTTCCTACCCAGAGCTTCCTGCAAGAGCAGTGGATACGATGGTTGCACCACGAGATAGAGCTCTGGGAAGGTACTGCAGGAAGATTGCTCACCACTTTGTGAAGCCTGGGGGGAGAAGAGGACAGCCAGCCCTCCAGGCTGGTTATGGTGATGAACCATATGAAAGCAGCTTCCAGGCAGGACTAGTCCCCATTTCATAAAGGGCTTTGTAACAAGAACTTGGCCTCAAAGACTTACCGTGAAATTCAAAACAAATGGATAAACAGGTACCACACAACCAGATCTGCTGAAGTAAAGGAAAATACTTTTGCTCATTTCTGATAGAAGATCAAAGCCTTAGGGGGTCTCCCTCTGTTTGCAGGGTCCTTTGTAGGCCTGTGTTTCCAGGGGTTCACAAGCTAGCACTAGAAGTTTGTGTGGGTTGGAACTTGCTATGCAAGATCTTTACCTGGGGGGCATTTGGTTTGATGTGTTTGACAAAATTTTAAGAGCTTCTAAGTTAACTGTGCCAAACAAATAGTTTCCTAGAGGCTGAAAAGGTTTTTGAAACTTCCTTCAGGAAAATTCCCAGTTGGCAGAAAACCTGTGAAAGCAAAAACAACTCACGACATTGTAACCTATTGAAACACATACTGCTCTCTGACCCATTTGTGATCCTTTTTTCTATGTTATATATAACTATTCTGATATTAATATTGAGAGTAAATAACACAGTGGGAATCTGTTGGGCTATCAGGAATGATTAATGAAGGAGACCATCTCAGTATAGTCTGAAAGCTTCTTAGAAACAATAAGAGCCAACCGAAAAAGCAAGACTGAAAAAGCCTTCAGCTGTTCAAGCCTGCCTTAAAACCCACTCACCCAAAAGAAAGCACCAGAAAGGGGAAGAGTCTAGTCAGGGTTTTACTGCTAATGGGCAGTAAATGGAAGTGCCAGTGGAGAAATGGAAGTGCCAGTGATTCTAAGTAAGGGATACTCTTCTTTGAGGATAATAAAATGGGACTGCTGTCCTTTCCATGACCTGGGATTGTAGGTGGTCACCTTGGCTGGCACTGTGACCCATTGGTATGATGGATGCACTGCAGAGTTTCCAAAGGGTGTGACTGAGCTGTGGAATTCTGCTGGGCTGAGCTCACACCTTCTGTCAGCTGCCATAAGTGGGAGAAGCATCCTGGGACCTGTTTCCCTCTAATTACATTCCCAGGTCTTGACAAGTAAATGCATCCAAAATAGGAGGCTGGGGGATGGAGGAATCTGTGGAAGCCAGAGTTCCATCAGCCAGACTGAGCAGTGAGGAGTGCTGTGCTAGGAACACTCTCCCCATGAGACCAGCAGCCTGCATGAGTAGCTAAGAAATGTTTGGGCAATGAGAAGAACCTGTAATTTTCCCCCAGCAGAGGAACGGTGCTACAGCTGGAAGGGCAGGTAAGAGCAGCACTGCCTGCAGCTCTGTCTGAGCACACTGCTTGTCCAGAACACTGAGGCCAAACATCACCACAATGTCCAGGACAGTGTGTGCTTCTCTGAAGAGAGGATGGAGGAGAGAATGGAGCATCTCTCACAGTGATTGACCTCTAGAGACTGTGGAACAGGTTATACCAACACCATGGGTATATCCTGCTGTGGGAGTTGTACCAGGACCAGCAGCTAAAATGAAAGTGCAGCACAAAATTAAGTTCTTGCAATGGAGATGCACAGGTTGAGGCTTTATCCTACTGTGTGCTCAGCAATTGTATTGATATGTGAGGCACAGGATTCCCATTCCATCTTTCTTACATGGTGCTTTGGTAAACATTCATTTCTTGCAGGTTTTTATTATCATGGGAACATTTTCTAAGTTCTCCTGTGGCAGTGCAGACTCTGTGTGCTATGAATTACACCCATGAGCTGAGTGGATTATAAAATTGGCTGCCCCTTCAACAGAGCCAAAGGCATGCAGAAAAATATTAATATTCTTGGTCTCTTCTTTTGTCTTCTTCCTTCCAAATTCATACATGTGCTCACTGGGGAGCAGCTGAGAACAGTCTGGCCCAGACCAATGATTCCAGTAAGCTCTTGTTCCACTTGCACCTACATGTGTGAAATTCCCCTCTCCCTTTCTCTCCTGTTTCTCGGTTATGGTGCAGCAGCAGGCACTTAGCACAAACAATTGAAGCACTTCTCACCTGCTCAGGCTGCCTGAGTCTCCTAGGCTTGCCTGTGGGACATGAACTTGAATCTCCAGCTCTCCTTGTCATTCACAGGCTTCCTTCAGGCTTGCTTTTGTATTAAAGTGCCTGAAACTGGGCTGAGGATTCAGAAAGGCAGCATGTCACTGGTGACTACTAATGGCAATTACTGCAAACAAGAATATGCATCTACATGACATCCAGCAAAATAGGCTGAAGCAGATTAAAGATTAAAAGAGTCATTTGACAAGGAAATAACAGTCAGCCTTTCCTTGCAGTACATAACAGGCTGCTGCACCTCAGAGTACCTGCCCAACATTCTCCCTGTTTTGGTCATTTATACTTGGACATGGTTTTGAGAAGCCTCAACTTATGTAGACCCCCTTTTCTGTGAGTGAGTAGTTAAAAATTGTTTCTTCCAGTGTTCATTATTTTGCACTTGTCTATACTAGTAGGTAATGGAATTATGTTGCAGAAGACTCACAGCTGGATATGACAGTCAGAACCAGATGTTCACACAATAGGCCAGACACAGCTGGTTCTCTTTAGCTGGCAAGGGATGTAGAACAAGTAAGTGCAGAGACAGCAAGCCTGAAAAAAATCTAAGGTAATCAAGCTAAATATGCCTGGAGTTTTAGGCCATCTGGAAGATTGCCAGAAGGCTATTTATTCTGATGTCTACACCTGCTGAATGGGAATGCTTTGTGTGAACACAGAGCTTGAAGTAATACTGTCTCTCTCCCTTTTTCAGCACTCCACTCCCTCTAGGCAGTGTTTCTTGCTTGATTAATTGTGCTCTAAAACTTAGGTTTGATTTTTAAAAAAAAAAAGAGAGAAACCAAACCTTAAACTTATTTCCTGGCTATTAATGAGCATAGCAGGAAAGCAGTGCAGCACTGGAGAACAGAAAGGGAGCACAGTGTCACAGATTGCCCCTCAGAGAGTTAAAGTCTGTGGGCAGTGCAATCTGCTAGATATATTGAGAGCCACTGGAAAGATTTCCTTTGTCCCATTTATAGTGAGCCGGGAGAGCAATTCCCACAAGCGCTTTTAGCTGCTGTTGTGTGCACACTCACCTTTCTGTGCTCAGTGACAGATTGCTCCCACAAGGCCCCATCTGGCTCAGCCCCTCTGGCTGCAGCCTCCTCCTGCAGCCAAGCAGCACCTGCCTGGCTGTCAGCGTGAAAGCTCTGGGGACTTCCATTTTGCAAAAAGTTTTGGTGTTGATAGTGGTGCTGAGAATGCTGCTGCAGTGATGAACATTTGGCTGTGATGATATCTCAGTGTCAAGGGAGGATTTTTGGATAGACAAGATCAAGAAGATAAGAGATAGAAGAACCACTATATTGAAGTTGCTGGCAGGGTAGAGATCTCTTTGAAGACACTGGTTTCCCCAGGTTTCTGTGCCTCTGTAGGGAAATGAGAGCACATGTGAGACACCAGCTACCTTAAGGAGTGATGCCCACTGCCACAGCAGTAAGCTCTTACAAACACACAAAAATCACTCTTTTGTTGCATTTGGTTTTTCCCAATATCTTCCTGCTGATCGTACTGATGCATTCAGTATAATTCTCTGAGGAACTCTCACACTCTCCTCAGCAAGCAGCAGCACAGATTTTGCCAGCTTTGCACCCCAGTGTGTGCTGAGCAGTATCTGTGCTCTGCTGACATGCAGCACATGCAGCTGCACTGGTGATGATTGTACCCACTGCTGTCAGGACCATTCCTGCTTCTCAGATGCAGCAAATGAGCATTTCTCCTTTTTTTTTTTGTTCATGCATGTGATAGTCCTTCAAGTGTTATTAGTGTTCTGTACCAGTTTTTGTGGGACTAGAGTTAAGTTTTTTCATAGTAGCTCATGTGGTGCTGCCTCTTGCAGCTGAGATGAAAAGAGCACTGATAACACACTGATGTTTTAGTTATTGCCAAATATTGCTTGCACAGCATCAAGGCCTTTTCTGCCTCTCAGACTGCTCCTCCCCATGAGGAGGCTGGAGGAGAAGGAGAAGCAGAGAGGGGACACAGCTGATGCCAACTGACCAAAGAGAAACTCCACAATGTGCAATAAAAGCTGTGGGGAAGCAGGAAGAAGGGGAGGACATCCAGAGAAATTTGTGTTCCCAAATCACTCTGAGGTGTGCCAGAGCCCTGCTGTCCTGGAGATTGCAAATACCTGCCTGCCCATGGGAAGTGGGGAATGAATTCCTGGTTTTGCTGTTGTTATCTAGACACATGAGTTTTCACATTTTCACTCTTCTGATTGTTTCCCCCATCTCACTGTGGCAAAGTGAGGGAGCTGAGGCACGGTGCTGAGCCTTGCCAAGGCTGAACCACAGCCTGTCCCAAAGGCAGGATCAGCTCAGGGTGAGGAATCAGTGGATTGTCTGTAAATGCACCACAGTTCTCGCTCAATTTCCCTGCCTTTGCTAAAGGATACTGTGGACTTCCTAAAATTCTTCTGGAATATCTGTCCCTGACCCAGATAACTGATGTGTTATGCTATAATGCTTTGCCAGAAAGAAGTTACAGTTTTTCTTTGACTGTTTGGTTTCCAAATTTTTTTGGTGAACTACAGGGTACTCAAGCTGATACCTTAGAAGGACATGAGATTTAAAAACAAATATCTATTGTGTATTATAAGCAATAATCAATAATTAAATCCTTGTTAAAATATTGTTGAAGAGTATTTCAGAAGAGAAGTAGTTATACTGCATTTCATGCTTAATTCAATGTCAATTAGCTGATTGTTAACTTCCCTCCAGCTAAATCTCGTTCAGCACAGAGAAGAGTAATCAAAAGCATTCTAGCTATAACAAGCCTAGTGTTTCAATCATTCATCTCTGCCCGCAGGCTCAAAATCAATGTCAACAGACGTTCCAGCGTCATTTTATCAGCCATTTCTGCATGTCACCGTTTTCTTGGCTGCCCTGATTGTCCCTCAGAATCTTCTGTGGGAATCAGGATTCATCTTGAGCGCAAAAGCAGAGAGAACACGCTTGGTGTTCCCGTCCCAGCGCAGGGTGTGACCGCGATGTCCCAGGGCACCGCGCCCGCTCCGTGCGGGGCTCGGGGGTCGGGGCGGCTCCTTCAGCACCGCGGACAGCGCCGGCAGCGCCTGCCTGGGGGTGCGCCTTCCTCACCTTCATCATCGTCATCTTCATCATCCACACCTTCATCATCGTCATCTTCATCATCCTCACCTTCAGCAATCTCACCTTCATTATCCTCACCTTCATCATCATCCTCACCTTCATCATGGTCATCTTCATTATACTCACCTTCATCATCATGACCTTCATTATCCTCACCTTCATTATCCTCACCTTCATCGTCGTCACCTTCAACAATCTCACCTTCATCATTATCCTCACCTTCATCATCCTCACCTTCATCATCCTCACTTTCATTATCCTCAGCCTTCAGCATCCTCACCTTCATCATCATGACCTTCATTATCGTCACGTTCAGCATCCTCACCTTCATCATCATCCTCACCTTCATCATCATCACCTTCATTATCCTCACGTTCATCATCCTCACCTTCATCATCGTCACCTTCAGCAATCTCACCTTCATCATCATCCTCACCTTCGTCATCGTCACCTTCGTCATCCTCACCTTCATTATCCTCACCTACAGCATCCTCACCTTCATCATCATCCTCAGCCTTCGTCATCATCCTCACCTTCATTATCCTCACCTTCAGCATCATCACCTTCATCATCCTCACCTTCATTATCCTCACCTTCAGCATCCTCACCTTCATCATCCTCCTCACCTTCATCACCTTCATCATCCTCAGCCTTCGTCATTCTCCTCAGCCTTCCTCACCTTCATCATCCTCACCCTCATCATCCTCACCTTAATCAAATTCCTCCTCAGCCTTCGTCATTCTCCTCAGTCTTCCTCACCTTCATCATCCTCACCTTCATCATCCTCACCTTCATTATTTTCACCTTCATCCTCCTCTTCCTCAGCCCTTCCTCAGCCCCCATCCTCCTCCTCCTCCTCTTCAGCCCCTTTCCTCCTCCTCAGCCCTCCTCTGTTTTGGGTACCAGCTGAATTCACACAGCACAATTAGCTTTGCATGTGTGAATAACTCTTACAAGATGAAGAAATTGAGGGGCTCTCAAGCACAAAAGTTTTTCTACGTCCATGTGCTTGAATTTCCCTTAGTTGTGTCAAAAAATAGGAGGTGACCACATAAAACTTATAAAGCATCACAAGCATTCCTATTTGCTTTATCAACATCACTCCAATAAATGGTGAGATTCACTTCTGTGAGAAGAAGAGAGCTAGGATGAAGTCTGCATTCGGATGCTGGGGATGTTTGGGGCTTATCAAGCTCCTACAGAACTTGATAAAACCAAGGTGTGTGATTGCTGCAGGCAGTGCAGTAAGGATGTGACACTCAGGAATGACACAGGGCTGGTATTTTGTACTTCCTGCAGTTTCCAGGCCTGCTCCAGCTTCAGCTCATACTTTTGAAAGAATAGATTCCCTTTTGGGATCTGTGGTTTTCTGCCTGCTTCAAGAACAGGGTGCACCTGGTGAGAAGAGCAGACTCAACCATCATTACCCTTAACACACAAATTGGCTCTTCAGCCATTATCCTCACTCACCTTGGACAAGTGATTTAGCTAAATGATGTGATCTGAATGTCCTCACCAGGACTAAGAGAAACTTGGCATCTGCCCAGGCAGCATTTGGTCACTGCTGCTTCTGGGGTAAATGGGAGACAAGCCAAAAAAAAAATTATTTCCCTGGCTCAGAGATGTTTGCAAACACTGACACAGCGCCCATGGATCAGATGGAAGGTACGGAAGTTCATTAATTTAAATAACGATCAGGAGCCTCACTCTGTTCCTCCAGTTTGTGTCGTGTTGTTGTGGAGGCATCTACAGACAGGCAAAATAAAGCACAGGCTGTGACAAGCCCACACTGTTTACCACACATGGCTGGAGAGAATTCTACAACTGATCTTCTCATAGTTTCAAGCACTTTTCCCTGAATAGTTAACACTAAATTTCTGTTTCTGTTTTCAGGATTTTGCTGCAGGTTTGATGACTACTTTAGTGACGTTTTGGTTTCAACAGAAGTGTTTTTCCCTTTGTGAAACAATGACATTCCCTAGGTAATCCTACAAACATTTCTCCACTGGAATGGTGCCTCTGAATCCTCTTTTGGTTTTTCTCATTTTTGTTTTTCAGTGCAGCATCCCAGTTCCAGCTGTGACTGCATGTTCTTTGTCAGGAGCTGCTTCTGGTGATGATGGAATCCTGTAGGATGGGAAATGCTTGGCTGAGGCTGACAAGTGCCACCAGAGCACCAGCAATACCTGTGACATTACACAAGTTTGATTGTCAGAGTTCCAGTTCTCTTGATTCTGCCTCAGAAAGAGCTCAAATCAACGCTTTTTGCAAAAACTTACACTAAGAAAAAACTGAAAGTGCAACAGGGCAAACCAAACCTGTCCAAAGTTGAGAAATGTTTTTCCTCAGGAGGATCCCAACCTTGCTGCCATCAGTGGAACCAGCAGTTTGCTCTGAACTCGATACTGCATTGATTTCTCTGTGCCTTCATGCAGAGACATCGAAATGAGTATTTGTTTTTCTGGTATAAACTTTTTAGAAGAAAGAACCAGTCCCCTGTGGAGAGGCATTCATATGAGCTGACGAGAAGCAGCCTCTCTTTTCAGGTTCTGAGAAATGGTGATTTCAGGTCTTGTCTCCAAGACCTTTTTCTCTTGGGGCTGAAGAAACAACAGCCAACTTCTTTGTAGCCTAAAATAGGTGAGGATAAGAAAAAATAAACACTCTGGGGAAAATTCTGAGAGAAACAAAAAGGGGGTGGGGAGAGAAAAAATCTTCATCTGAAAAAACCCAAACATTTTAGAATAAAATAGAATTTTCAATTTCTGATACTTTTAGGCTTTAAAAAGGCGTCTTTTCCAATTAAGAAAATTGCTTTCACTTTCCTGCAATGAACAGAGTTGTGTTTCTAACGGTGGGAGAAGCTGAGTGTAGCTGCTGAGCAGCTGAAGTGGGGACCCAGCTCTCAATGCGTCACCAGCCAAATGTGATTTGAGATGCAGTTTGCTTTCCTGTATCTCAGATCTCAGGGCTAAACCACAAACTGTACATGACACAACTAAATTAATATTTAAAAATAATTACTTGCTGCCTGAAGGTAAACAGAAAAAGGGTAAATAATTGATAGCACTGGGACTGCCACACTGTAACTCTGCTGAGCGTTTATGATGTGCTGTGAAGGTTCAAAGGGATTGCTCGTCTGCTGCCTCTGAAGGAGGGTTTTTGCTAATCATTCAGGGCTTGTTTTGTCAGACAGCAGTGTTTGCAGAGTTTGAAGCACCAGAACTGAATGCCAGCTTAATTTAGGTGAATCTCCAGTTTAATTTACCAACTTTCATTCCAAGATTTGCATTGTAAATGATAAGGTGATTTTCATATTTTTTTTCTTTTAATTTTTTTTTAGCCCATCAACATCTGAAGGGAAATTTTATGTGGTCTGCTGCCAAGAATGTAGAGTTACTTGCATCTAGGGAGTTCTTACATAACTTGCCACCCTATGACAATACCTGTCTGCAGAGCCTGGTGATGCCTTCAGAGTCGGTAGCTCTTCTCTTTTCAGTAGTAAATATCCATCCTCTTACAGCCCAACATGAGAATAATCAGAATTCAAAGTGGCAGATGACTGTAAAGAAAGGTCAGTGATTCCAAACTGATTAATTTTCTCCCTCAGTCAGAAAACTTCTCCCACTGATTATTATTTTTGTTATTATTATATGTGCTGCCTCCACAAAGGACATCATTGTTTTCTGGTGTTAAAGCAAAGCATCAGCAAACACACAGGTGGTGTGGATGGGGAGTCAATAGCTACAGCTCTGCAGAATATTTAAACACAGTGCCATGGTTATGATGTAAAACTTCAAAAAGAGAATAAAACTGTTAGCAGTGGCAGCTGAGTTGGGTGAGCCAACCACTCACAAAGTTTTATTTGCAGTAGATGTCTTAGTGCTAGAGATGGGAATGTGGTTTCTTGTCTTTGTGCCAAGTCAGACCTTCAGTGATGGAAGCTTCTCTAATGCCTAACACTTCTGTTCATTGCTTCAAAATTCAATCTAAGCTTTCATTTAGATTTTGGAAAAAAAATCAAATTCTGTACTCAGATGTCCCAGCATGAGGGTCATTTGAAGACACAGAATAAAACACTCCACTGAACAGTAGCCAGTGTTTCAGTGAAAAGTGGGAGACTTTTTCCAGCTGCTGTGCATCTGGAAATGAGCAGGAAGGATGGCTAAATAGAAAACATGAAAACATGTGGAATCTCTGTCACTGGAGATTGGCTACATGTAAAAAATCTTGTTGTTTAAAAGTCCTCTCAGTCCTCTCTCTCTTTCAGCCCAAGTCTGTTTAATTGAGAGACACAAAAATTGAGCCCTGAATCTCAAGTGGGACATACAGGTTTGTGTATATTCAGTCCAAGCTCAATGTTTACAGCAGGAAAATCAGGTTGCCAGTTTTCATATTTGAATACCATTATTGCAGCATTTGGATAGTCCTGTATGTTCTAACTCCGCAAGTCCTCACTTAACTGAGAATCCCCATTTTCACTGAACAAAATACTGCAATTTCTAGAACTCATGGTTTCAGAGGAAAGGCTAAAAGTGGGGCTGGGGGCTCCTAAAGCAGAAGGGGACACATCACAGGTGAGCTTCCATTCCTTCACTGCCAGCACAGGGAACTCCTGCGTTTGCATGCTTGGGGTTCCCAACGCAAGAAAAGGCAAAACGAAAGGAAAAAACAACAAAAAAAACCCAAAAAGGAAACCAAAAAACGTCTGCTCTGAACTCCATTCCAACATTCAGGTCACCACCCTTCTCCTTTCTTCCCCACACCCAAGACCACACACTTGCACTTGCACCTCCAGGCACTCGCCTGCCTGCCAGGTTACAATCTCACTGCAGCTCTGGTTATCTCTCAAAGAAAAATGTCCTGAAAGAAACCCCAGGAGCTCAGTGGTGGAGCCCCACCCCGGCCATGGAGCATGACCACACTGGCAGCTCACAGGCTGTGCAGAGAAGGGATTTCTTCTTGTTGGGAAAGTGGCCAAGGGATGTTATAGGAAGCAGCTGCTGGGAGGCAAGTCATTGCTGCTCAAACATTTGCTGCTCTGAGGGAATGAGAAGCACTGAGACAGTCTGGGGCATCTCTGGCCACTACAAGAATCACTGGGGAATTTGAGCTTTTATTCTCTGAATTTATTGCGTGTTAACTGCAGGAGTGTTTCATGAGACCAGATCTTTGTTGTACTATCAGCTTGAGAAACACGAAAACAGAGATTCTCTCTTGAACACTGATGTCTTCATTCTGCAGGACATTATTTTAGTTTAGAAATCTCTGTGAATATCTCCTGGGCTGACCACTGTGTTGCTTTGTCTTAACAGGGAATAAACTGATATTTCTAGAAACAGAGAACAGTATTCCTAATGAGAATTTTGTTTTATGAGGAGATTTCTGCCAGGGTAATAATTTGGTTAGTCCTGTAGAAAGGACAGTGGTGAAAATAACTACTGGGCACTGACTGAGCTAAAACCTAAAAGCTTTCACCTTGAAGAGAACTTGTCTCAAAAACATTTATTCTTTGAGAGGTGTATGGCAGCAGCAGGGAAGCCGTCCGAGTGAAGCTTCCCAGAGAATGCACTAATACATGCAATATAGAGATTTTTCTAGTGAAATACCCACTTGTGAACTGTTCATGGGTATAAGAAAAATGGATCTGAGGTCTTGCCACCTGAGTTCCCTTCCTCTCCCTCAGTAGGTTATCAGCATGAAAACAGGAAATGAATTGGACACCATTAATAAAACATGAAGCCTCCGTGTTCAGGTTCTGTGCTCTGCCATTCAAGTGTAGAAGACACTGTGTGAGAAAGAAACAGAGGAGTCACATCCACAAGTTCATTTACTCTTTTTAACTACACAGCAAACTTTGGCTTAGACTTGGAAGTAAACCATTCTTTTCTTCCCTGAATTTATTGAAAAGCTTTTAAGCCCTCATATAGAAAACCTGAGGGGTTGTTACTGAACTCTGAGTAGTCTTTCAGAACATGAAATGTATTCCTAATAGATTCTGCCAATAATTAGATGTTGTCAATACTGATTTTTTACTCAGGAGTGTCTTTCACTGAGATATAACATTTTAGACCTTGTTTTCCTGCATTTATTTTTGGTGCTGTTGGCGTGGCACAGATTTTTTTTTTCACTGAGATAAATGTCCTTTTTTTTTGCCAGTTGCTTGTTTGGGACTTCAGCCACATCCTGAGATACCTACCTTGCTTCTTTTTTGGGGGGGCTCATTTTGCAAGAGGAAAATTTATGATTCACCCATCTCATAAAACTGTTTTTCACCAAAGAACAAATTACTAACCTCAAAGAATAGAGACTTATATGAAATAGACTGAAAGCCACCCCCCATCACCAGCACCACGACCTTTCCTGTCTGTGCTTTAAAACCAGCTCATGAAAGCTTTTGGTCCCAGCAGCAACCCAGGGATGAGAGCTTTGCAAACTTGTTAGGAAAAAGTCATGGGAACAAAAGTAGAAGACCCGGTTCAGCCAGACAAAGAAGCCTTCTGCAGCTGTAATAAAGGCTTGGTTTGCTCTATGGGGGAGTTTAATTGCAAAATACTTAGCATAGGTGAATCATAAGAAGCCTAACTATAGGAAGAGGTTAACCACAGTTATAGGAAAGATTCATCTGAGGCTACAATAAACAAGTTTTTTGGTGGGAAGGAACCAGAGACTCTCCCCAGCTGTGGACAGGCCCACTCCCGAAACTCAGAGGTTGAGCTGTGAGTCCAAAGCAGGTCCTGAATTTACACAGCTCTTTTAGGAAGTAGCTAAGTACAGCTAAGTACAAGGTCAGGTGGAAAGATAAGATATTTACTGTTAGTGGAAGTTTTTATCAGGCTGCTGTGGCTGGAACCACTAGTTCATCTCCCATGGGAGACAGTGCTTCTCATTAAAGCCTGCCACAACTGTGAGTGTAACCTTGAGATTATTAGAACTTCCATATTTTTTGAACAAACTGACATATTCTCACTGATAAATAAAAATAAAAGCTCTGTTTCCTGCATCCTGTGAGGAAAAGGAGGCTCCAATCTCAGAGATTTTTGGCCAGGTCCAAATTCCTTCAATTATTTCTGTGTAGTCTCCTTCAAAATAACCTGTTTGCTAGATGTGCCTCTTGCTTGACTACTGAAATGCAAAAATAAGACCTCAGACTAGGGGAAAAACTTGAGCAGTGAAACAATCCACAACCAGCAAACTTAAAAATTGAATGTCAAAGTTCAACTCAATTGAAGATTTTTCTTTGCAGCCATCTACAAGTCTGATTGGATTTGACTCATTATGTACAAAGGGGCAGTCTGGTAAATGTAGATGCTTTACAAAAACATGGTAGATGTTTTTCTCAGCCAAAACCATTAGGTCACTAACAGAGTAGAATCATGCTTTCACTGAAATTCATGTTGTGATTTGGTTTACTTGTTCTTGTTGTCTGGCTCCAAGTGCAGCCAAGCTCTAATTCTCAAATTGTTTGAAGTTAGTCTCATGAGAGATAGGCTAGACAATTCATTGGAAAATATTCAAATTATTAATAAGGTTATTCCTAATTGTCCAAAAGGTTCTACATTAGCATTTTTTTATTTCAGCACATCTTTTGTTACTTGGGGTTTGATCATCGAATTTGTTTTTCTGCAGTATTTCATCCATCATATCTAGGAACCACCTTCTGTTTGCAGATTGAGGTTATTGGAAATAAAAGCTGTAAACACCTGAAGAATAATGCAGCTGAAGGCTGGCTGGCTGGGCTGGGCTCAGTGGAAGTCTGGGTGAACATGATCAATGGAGTGGATGTCTAACTGGATGTGCTCATGGGGTACCTTGATATGATGGAGGGGATGTGAGGCTGAGCATGATTTATGGGGAGTAATCAGCACTGGAGCTCCAACAGGAGTCTCTTCACTTAGATTAAAACACAGCAGCACCTGGTGCTTGCTGCAAATACATTTTTCCTGCAAAAGGAGAGAGTTAGCCTTCTGGAGTGTTTTCGAAATGACACATCTCTGTTCTTTTTAAAATATTAGTATGTTAAATGTCCAAAGAATTCTTGCTGAAAATGATTTCTTGCTTCCATGAGCAGAGCCCACTCGTTTTCCCAGTGGAGGCACTGAGTCCCCACAGCTGTCTGGGAGCCACCAGCAATGCCTGACCTGGACTGGGATGGAGAGCTGGGTCCTGCCAGAGCTCTGAGCCAGTTCCTTCACTGAATCATTCATGGCAACTTCCCTGCTCAAACTGCATCTCACTTTTATGTAAATATTTCCTGTGACTGCATTTTTAGCCTGCTGCCTGTAGGAATGTCTTACATCAGTCATTTTCTAGGTTTTTTTTTTTTTTTTCCCTTGCATGTAGCCTAAACTTTCCCTTCCCTAGCTCCACATCATTGCTTCTCATGCTTGTGTCTCCTGCCCCTCCCTCTCCTCATCCTCCTGCATATTCACATGAACTGAGAGGTAATTAGGGACTGATCCTGTCCTCTGAGTCTTTGTTTCTCCAAATTATGATTTGAATTCTACCCTCCTGCAGCAAACTTCACTGAGATCTTAGGGACTGGTCCTTTTGGGGGTGCACTTGCTGTTGTATCTAGTTCTCAACACAAAGTTCTTTGATGTTGTAATGTTGAAATGGCAGGAGACCCTGGTTAAGCAGAACCAGACCTGGCTGTCACTCCCTCCCTCGGGGGTTTCAGGTTATTAACAGGGCTTTGCTCAGCTGAGCTACAGGGATCCCTCAGCTCTCTGCCCACATTCCTGTCTTGCAGCTTCACAATTCTCATACTATTTAAAAAAGCAGGAACAAGGCACCCTGTGTGATCCCAGCAGATTCTCTGCCTGTCATGGCCACCGATCTTCTGAAGTCAGAGGCTCCCAAAATCCTGCTGTTTATCTGTGCCCCACAAGAGAAATGTGTCTGTGGGGTCAGTCTGTACCCCACTAGGGCTGGGCAATGCCAGCTCCATGGCAGGCAGCTCCTGATGGTGACCCTGGGCTCCTGCTGCTCACCAGCCCTTTGTGCTCTGAGTTCTCTCCTTTAAGCTCATTATGCAGCATTATATCAACTGTTTTATTGCAATAAAAATGAATCCTAGCACCTGCAAAGTCATTGTCTCGGATGAAACAGTATTTTGGAATTGTATGGCACAACTTACTTTCAGTAAGCCCCTGTTACACAGGTGTTGCACACTGTTTACTCCACTGTGTAACGTGGAACTGATACCAGCATGGGATGGATGCAAGCTCTTCTTTCTCCCTTTCCTGAGCATCCTCACAAACAGCAAAGTTACTTCATGTGCTCCTTGAAAAACCCTCCAAGGCTTGTGCTGGAGTATTCCTTGTTCTGGGAATCTTACCAGACCTTCATCCCCATTCTGTGCTCCTCTTTTCAGTGTGTGCACTGCTCTTTAAGTCACACCAACAAAAGCTACCAGATGTGTGATACTTCTCAGCCCTGTAGCAGGGGGAAAAAAAAGTGGCATTGGAGCCAGAAAGAGTTTGGTTCTTTAGAATCACGTCTTGGTATGGGATCTTTTCATTTGCCTCTGGCACTTTCCAAGCCCTCCCCTGAGCTTTTCATCCTCTTTCAAGGTGCTGTTAAAAACCTCCTTTTCAGTTGGCTCAGCCTGCAGTCTGTGGTGGGTCTCTTGCACCGTGCACAGGTGTGCCCTGGGACTGGGACAAGCATCCCTGGCACACATGGCTCAGAGGCTGCTGGCCTGTGCTGGGCTGCAGCACTGACAGGAGCTGGCAGCAGCATCTGAATGACTGAAAACTTGTGTCCCAGGTGCTACCCAGCTGCTCTGCTGGAGCTGTGCAGCACCATTCGCTGGTTTTTGTTTGTGCCAGGTGAGCAGGCTGGGTGGTGATGCTCGGGTCTCCATAAACTGGATGCAGCCCAGCACTTCCACATCTGCAGCTGCAGCTTAACCAAGAGAGGAAATTCAGGAGGCTGCATCTCCCTGCTTCACTTAAAGCCTGGCTCAGGAGGGCACAGGGCAGCACTCTGCCAGCACCAGGGAGAGGGCTGGGATCTCTTTTTTCTGTCTGCTTCAGGATTTGTCCACCACAGTGAAGCACACCCAGATCCTATTCAGCAGCATCTGTGCCCAGCACCATCCTGTGCTGGAGATGGTCTGGGCTGGGTGGCTCTTCCTGCTGGGGCTCAGCAGGGCCCTGGGCAAAGTCTGGAGTGGAACAGTGATCAGAGCTATTTTAAAAGTCGCCTTGGAGAGCTTCTGTGACATCACTGCCTGTGCCTTGGTGTACTAGGACAGTGCCCTGCCAGGCACTGGGCATCATTTCTGGCGTAAGCTTGAGATACCTGGAATGGAGAGTCTGACTTCAGCATCTTCCAGACAATCCCAGTGGCAGAAAGTATCTGAGGAATCCCACAGGCTCACACCCAATTTCCAAGGCCAGCATTTCTCCCAGTGTACACAGCCCTGCCCAGGAGGCTAGCCAGGCTACATTATCTGGAGCTTGAATCTGGACATGAGGAGGCAGGTGCTGGGAAAAACAGGCAGGCACATGAGTAGTCAAAGGCAAGAGCAAGTGTTTCAGGTCTGCACACTCAGCACGTTGTACTCCATCCAAACTGGGCTGGAGATGTTGAAGCAGGGAACAGGGAACAAGAGCAGTGTTGCAGGGCTGCTGCCAGACCGAGCACAAGGCAGCACTAATGCTCTGTGAGATGGGGAGGGGAATTTCCAACAGTGAGAATCAAGCATCGAGAGGAAAATTATGGGGGAAAAGCCAAGCATGTTGGGCTGAAATTCCTCCCCTCTGCCCCCTCAGTGGCAGGGTCAGCATTCCACAGCAGGCTGGGTGTCTCTGTGGGATGCCCAGCTGCAGCAGTGCCTGGAGAGCTGGGCTGGGACTTGGCACCTTATGAGGCCTCTCTTCCTGAGTTCTCATCTTCCAGGTACAGCCTCAGCAAGGAGAAGGTTGATAGAATTTAAACAGGGGAGCCAAGGACTGATCTGTGCTGGGAAGGGTCTCAGGCCATGGCCAGGAAACATCAGGTGCACGGCAGGGGAGTTGGTTCTGTGCTGCGAGGTTTCCCCAGCACAAATCTCTTAATAGTCTTTTAGTCTCAGCAAGGCCTTAAAATCAATCAAAGGATTAGCTAAGCAAATCTGGTTTTGTGGTACATGATCCAGCTTTGTGCAATTGGATCTAACATTGCTCAGACTCTCCCTGGCGACAGGGCTGGCTCCTGTGCCACCTGCAGCTGCAGGGCTGTGCAGGAATGGCTGCAGCTGGCAGGGAGCAGAGCAGGGAGCAGGGACAGCAGTGGGGTCCCACCCCAGGAGCAGGAATGCCAGAACACAGCAGCAGGGCATGGCTTGTGCCAGCCCATCACTTCCTTCCCACCAGCCTGCTCTCTTCTCCCTGCAGGGTTTCCTTGGGAAGCTTGGAGAAGCTTGGTGAAGCTCTCAAAAGGAACATGAGCCACTGGCCCCTTCTCATGAGCTGCTGTGTGACTCTTTTCTCTCAGGAGCAGGTAAACATTGGGATCACTTCTCCCTTGCACTGGTGGCTCCAGAGCTGAGCTGCAGACAGGGACCAGACTCTGCTCCTTCCACATGCACTGCTGAGCCTCATCCCCAGAGGAACATTTCTGAGCTGCCACCAGCGAGGGAAAAAACAAGTCTCCCTTGACATTCAGGCTCCTGGCAGATCAATAGTTTAATTCATTTGATGACAACAGCAGCAATCTGCCCAGCTGACACCTGGCAGGGTCTGTTTCCAGTCTGGTACAGGAGTGTTTGTGCAGCTTCTCACAAAGCAGTTTGCTTTCTCTCAAGCTGAAAGTTGCTCCAAGTGACAACATGAGACAGGGCCTGAATCCCCCAAACACAGCACTGGCAGATTTGGATGTGGTCACTGGACTTGCTAAGCAGTCCTAATGGCAAAGTGATGTGAGGAACCACGACATATAGCCTCCAGAATTCAGCAGTCTCAGCTTTCTGGCAAAATTTTCCTCTGCCCCTTTTTTTCCAGACTCTTCCACAAGCTGTGGCCAGGTTGGTTCAGTCTTGGTGCAAGATAACACGAAGTGATGCCTGGCTGCTGGATGATCCCAGTCCCTGTGACTCGTGAGCCTCACAGCTCTGGCCTGTCATCCACTGGGAGCTCATCTATGCAAATGTGCTACAAGAAAATGAGGGCTATAAATAATGGACACCTTGGGCCTGCATGTCAGTACAAGGTAATCCATTGCCTTGCCTGAAATGTATCCGGCTATATTTCATGCTTCCATGTGAAAGTTGCAAAGGAATGAAAAGTACCCAGCATAAAATCCAACCTGTTCTCGCCTTCTGACCTAAAAAAAAGAGGAGGCAAAAAGTTCCTTGGCATAAAGTGGAGCTGGTGTGGTTGAGGCTGTGCTGAGGGGGGCTGTGATGAACACCCCTGCTGCTTCTGCCTCCTTCAGTGTCTGCCCACCCCCCTGCTGGTTTGTTCAGAAGGAATGTGAGAAAGATTATTGGTACCGTTTGCCCAGCAAAGGGCTGGTTCAGATGCTAGCAAAAACCAGACTGTTCAGTTTTGTTGCCTTAAAATATTTTCAACTGGAATGTATTTGCCCCACAGCAGTGTCAGCCCCTGAGAGGTACTTCTCTCCTGACTGATGCTTTGGGTGGCCCAGTAGTCTTGGGAACACAGGTCACAGAAAACTGGTTAAATTGTTCCATTCTTTCTCTGTCCTAGCTGACAGAGAATTTATATACACAGCAAATATTCAGAAATGTGATCAAGGTTGTATAGAACAGCACCCACAGGAGGCACAGCTCCACAGACTGCAGTTCCTCAGTGTGAGAAGATTGCAGGACTGTGAGCAGTCTCTGGAATTGTGAGTAGCATGAAAAAGTCACCCAGAGGTGACTTGTTCACTGGTTCTGGCTCTTCAAACAGAAGAAGGTGGCTCTTTGCACAGTGTGTCATTTCTCTGCAGAAATCTCTGCTGCAGAATGCTGCACATGCTGAAGGTTTACAGAAATAGGAAAAAAAATAAACCAGACAAAGTTATGGAAGGGTTAAAAAAGGCTAGTGGCTATTGAATAACAAACCTCACTTCTGTCATGGGAGATCTGTGCAAGTTGTCAGGCCCTGGGACTATTCTGGAGAGGCACTGGGTGAGCTTTGTGCTGTCCTGACAGTCCTCCCACTGCTCCTGCACAGAGTATTTTCCCTCTGACCTCCTGTGGGCATTTGATGTTATTCCTGTGCCTCTTCTCACTCATGACTTCCACCCTGATTACCATTTTCTAAAAATCACAGATTCAGTGTTACAATTAAATTCTGCACTAAATATATTCTTCGCTTTGAAAAGCATCTGGACAATTCTTTCTGAAAGCACCTTCTGGCTACCCACAGAGCATTCTGAAAAGGATGAGCCTTTAGATAGGCTGGCAAATCATATCAATAGTAAATACTATTGGTTCTGAGAATTTAATTTTCCCTGGGAAGTCTGAATCTCTAGTTCTATAACAGCTTGGTTTTCAAATAGATTATTTATATCATATTAGATATTTCCATCCATGGATGGAAAATGTTTCCATTGCATAAAGTTCCTGATGCTTCTGCTTCATCTCTCACCACTGCCAGAAGTGCTTTTGGGCCCCCAGATTAGGGTATTTCAATAATCAGCTCAGATTTTGGGGTGCTCAGAGTCGTGGGTGTGCGGGGAGGGCCTCACTCCTTAAATATTCCCTGTTTTACCTGCCTGTGAATACAGTTCCAGGTTCTTTGTTGTACAAGTAAGGATGATCTATTCCCAGTGACCGCTCAAAGCAATGCATCCTGTGGTACTTGTGAGTAATTAAAATTCTCAGGGTTCTTTAGCAATGTGAATTTCTCTCTACAAATTGTTACCACTGGCCTGTAATTTCCAGTTCACCCTGCAGAAGCAGAGCAGTTCACATGCAGGTGGACAAGGTGGAACATGGGGAAAGCAACATGGGGCTGCACCTGGGTTTGCAGATGCTGTCCTTCTCCTCCTGCCTCTCCTCAGGATGGTTTTTCCAAGCTTGAATATACAGTAATTTCACAATTATAAGCCACACCTTATTATAAGCCGCACCTCCCGGTAGCCAGGTAGACCACGCGATTTGTCCATATATAAGCCGCACCTGAATATAAGCCACACTTTTTTTTTCTTTTTTTTTTTAAAGCGGGGATCCATGTGTAACAAAGTAACAAATTAGTAACAGAATCGCTGCCAGCTGGGTTTGGTGTCAGGTGCTCAAGTTGCAAATAGTTTTCATAGACCAGCGAAGCCTTTAAAGGCAGCCCCAGGCCCCTCCCTGGCCAGCTCTCACTTCCGGGTTGGCATTTCACTGGGATTTGTCCATAAATAAGCCGCACCTGAATATAAGCTGCACTACTGGGGAAGGCTGGAGTCTTCAATGGAAAAGGTGCGGCTTATAATTGTGAAATTACTGTAAATCCCAGTTGCTTCTCTTTCAGCATGGGTTTATTCACTTCTGGTCAAGCTTGACCAAAAGACAGAATCTGTGTTTCTTGCCAGTGCAGGAGAATTTTGCAGCGCAGTTTCTCACAGATGTTCAACCTTGCAGATGCTGGAGGAAAAGGACAGCATCATTTGTAGAGAGAAATTCACATTGCTAAAGAACCCTGAGAATTTTAATTACTCACAAGTACCACAGGATGCATTGCTTTGAGCGGTCACTGGGAATAGATCATACTTACTTGTACAACAAAGAACCTGGAACTGTATTCACAGGCAGGTAAAACAGGGAATATTTAAAGAAAAAAATAGGGGGAGTGTTGACATGAGTGAAAAGAGGAGGGAAATACTAGGCTGGGTGCCTGATTCCTAATACCTAAACTGTCTCGCTATAGTATTGTGAAAGCAAGGAGGAATAAACCCAATACCACAGCTCCTTGCCATCAAGAAACTCTGTATTAATACAGTAGTGCTAAGGTAATTAACCAAATCAGACATAGTCCAGTGCTGAAAGGGATTTCTTTCCCCAGGGATAAGCAGATGTCTCAATCTAATTATACAAGTTATTTAATCAGAATCAGAGGTCGGGTATCTAATGAAAATACTACACTTGCAGCTCTGAACAGTGCAAAGGGGATGTACAAGCTTCCACACCAGTGCACTTCCTAATGCTCTACCTTCAAGTTACTTTATGTACCTTTAGGCTCTCAGGATAGGAATTTGAAGGAAAAAAGAACACATTCTAGCAAAAGTCAGTTGCACTGCCGAGTATGAAAGAAAATTCCTCTAATAATGTCACTGGTGCTCCACCCACAGTGCTGACACAGGGAGAAGCAGCTGTTGTGTCTGGCAGGTCTGCAGGACCCTTCTGTGAGCCTTGCCTCGCCCAGATAAGAACTGGAACAGGTGTCTAAACCTGCCCATGGTCAAACCTGCCAACAGTGGGGTGCAGGTGTTAACAGCACAGGCTTGCAGGGGAATGCTCACCGTGCTCTCAGGAACAAGCAGAGCCCCTGAACATGGGATTTTTGGGGTACACAGGTGGCTGAAAGGTGGCTGATGGAATACCACCCCACTGGGAAGGCTGTGTTGCCATAAGCAACACTTCTGACTGGGACACATCCAAGCTGCCACCTACAGCAGGTGGAAAGCGAGTCTTCTGCTTTTGCAGCTTTGGTGAGGAGGTTGTAGAAAATGTTGACCTAAGTAAGTGGGACTGGGAAGAGGAGAGTTCAGAAGAGCAGTCAGAGTGAAGAGGTGACACATTAATGTGACTGGAGAGAAAGACCAGATCCTGAGGGCCTGGGGACTGCAGTGGGGGTTTGATGGCCCACAGCACAGTTAAACAAAATACAAGAAGTACAAGTTGTGGCACTGATCAGAGCTTGCATGAGACAGTCCTGTAACCAGTCTGAGAAGTCCTGGGCCCATGCCAATAGGCTACTTGCAACACACAGGAACAAAGAGAAATTTGACTTTGAACTCTGCTGTCCCACATACACAATCACAGAATAACAGAATAAGCTGAGGTGGAAGGGACTCACAAGGATCATCGAGTCCAACTCCTGGTCCTGCACAAAACCATCCCCAAGAGGCACACCATGTGTCCAAACACTTCTGAGCTCTGTCACGTTTGGTGCTGTGCCCACTGCCCTGGGCTGGCTGCTCCAGGCCCAACCACCCTCTGGGGAAGAACCTTTTCCTAATATCCAGCCAAAACCTCCCTGACACAACTTCAGGCCATTCCCCTGGTTCCTGTCACTGGTCACCAGGGAGATCAGTGCCTCTCTTTTTCCCCTCACAAGAAAGATGTGACTGTGATGAGTGTCCCCTCAGTCTCTTCCAGCTGAACAGACCAAGTGACTTCATTGCTCCTCACACCTGAGGCTTCCCCTCAAGGCCCTTCACTCTCTTCACTGCCCTCCTTTGGACGTTCCTTACTATCTTTCTTATATTGCAGTGACCAAAACTGCACACAGAACAGTTGCATTTTCACATGGAGCACAAATAATGTCACTTCTTTCATCACCTTGTACCTATTCCACCCCAAACACGCAAGCAATGTGCCTGTGAGTGAAAAACCAGCTGCTTGTGCAGAGTACAGTGGGTTATGGCTTCAAAACCGCTGCAAAGACATGTCTGTAGTGTTGCATTTAACTTATTCCTGTAACACAGCAGGACCCACTCCTGCATTTTCCATCCTGCCTCATCAACACTGCAATCCAGTGGGACACAGACAACATTTATTCCTCTGCTTTCTTTGAAGCACAAATAGCTTATGAAAAGGAGATGGAGGAATAGTTCTTTTCTAGGACTTGCCCACTTACCACCTTTGTGGAGTTGTAATAGTCTCTGCCTGTGAAGATTTTCTTCTAGAAGCAGAACTGTGTGGTACCTGTCCTTTCCCTCTTTGAAAATTCAATTAACTAAAGATGGTTCAGTTGGAAAGGTGAGCAGCTTATGGTTTGTCTCTATAGGGAGCAGCAGAATGGAAGTTTGAGATCAGGCAGGAGCAAAGGTTTGGTAGTAGCTACAGTGAATGGTCCACAGTCACTGGAACCTACAGAAATTATTCTCTGAAGACAAAACTTCTCCCCATGGCAGGGGCTGGCTGGGAGAGGGGCTGCATCCAGAGCACCTCTTGGTGCTGGCCATGCTCCAGGCTGAAAGCAAACATGGAATTAATGTCTCTTCCCATCCAAGCCTGTGGAGAGATTTTACAGGCATCAGTGGCAACAGGATCAGAGCAGAATCTTAAGGCTCTTCCCCTGGAGCTGAGAGGAGTTTAATGGAATAAAGTCTAAGTTGTAATTAATTGGCTTCTACATCTCCTACAGGAAAGAGTTAATGAAGGCAAAGCTTGTCTGGCCAAGGGGCTGGTTGGACTCCTGCAGAGCTGTGACTCAGGTAGAACACCAGAGCACCAAGCAGGCTCCTCATCCTCAGCTCCTCCTGTCCCACCAGCAGCAGTGAGAATTTGTCCAGGCTGGAAGATTTATCCCCTACAGCACCTGCTCTTCCCACTCACTCCAGTGCTGTTTGTTTGCACATGAAAACTTTGTCTTCCAGACCCTGCACATCCAGCTATGTTTCGATGCTTCCATGGTGCTGACACCCCAAAAGTGCTCTCTATGGGACTGAAGGAAGTACAGATTAATAGAACTATTTAAGTGATTAAGTGAACTATTGAAATGAAATGGCCAAAAGCAGGGCAGAAACCTGTAGGTTGCTGAGAAGTAGCACATGAAGAGAAGTTACTGGGTGAGCTGGTCAAAGATAAGCCTCAAGGTTTGATATTTTCATCACTGAGCTTGGCTCAAAAAGAGATTAAGAAATGAAATTTTTTGGTGGAATCATTGCTACAAAAGAGCTCCTAGTGAGCTGCCCAGGCATTATCTTCTACCTCTGAAGAGAATGGGATCAGTGAAGAGCCACAGCAGCACCAGCTCTCCACAGCTGAACTGAGGTTCCTGTTCCCAGTGAGCAGAGCCTAGGGCACTTGGTGTGCTGGGGTGGGCAGGGAAAAACAGAATAATCTGAAGGCTGGTGCCTGACTCCTGCTCTCCAGAACCACATCATCACCTGAGAAGTTAATTTCATTAAAAATTTATGTTATCCTTCCTTCTGAGCTTACCTTCTCCCTCAGTTATCACAAAAGGGCTGATGAAAAATCACCCAAAGTGCAACGATTATGACACAGTGACAGTTCAGGCAGAAGATAGGAAGGACTCTTGGTTTTGACAACAACCTGAATTAAACTGCTTTAAATATATGGATTAGGATCAATATAGCAGAAGAAAGCCTGAAATGGAGAGTTTAAACAAGGCATAATTTGTAGTAACAAGATTACATCTCCCAACACTTGCACCTCAGTCTTGCCACAAAGAGAATTTTTGCCTCCCTGTTTTTCTGTATCTGTACATTTCTCAAGCATCTTGGGAAGCCAACCTGAGAAGTGTGGCCTGTCAATATGGACAGCTTTGGAACTGTGGATCATTAGAGTAATCAGTGTGAAGTGGGGCAAATAAAGGAATACTCATTTCCTACACCAAATATGATTGGAAAATGTAAAAATGAACCATTCTCTGTACAATTCCCTTTCCTCAGCAATTAGTCTTTGCAGATTGCTGTGGTGGTTGCAGAGGGACAAGCACAAGAGAGTTCCTGAGTCTGACCAGGTGCAGGAGCAATGACTCCAGAGATTCTCTTACTGAACTCTAGTAAAATGCCAGCAGCTTCTGCTCCACATTGGAGTTGATATTGGACTGACAAGATCAAGTGATGCCACAACCATAGACACCTTTGTCTGCTCAATACACAATCTTTCTTGCTGAACCCCCACCAAACTCACCCTCGGGTCTTATCTGTTCTAAACTAAGTATTTATTCATGTGGTTGCTTTATGTAAACTGCAAAGGTCCTCATTAAATGGAAACCAAAAAGCTTCATTATAAAGGTGGAACAGAGCTGGGAACACACAGAGTGAAATTACCAACCTCCTGTGTTATTTTGGGAAGAAACATTTAGTGCCTTGGGCTAAGCCCTCCTGTTATCCCTGACCTCACCCAGGAATGAGTCTGGATTTAAGGTGAAGATTTTTTTTCTGGCCATTATGCAGAGATAGGAGAGGCTTCCCCAGGATGAGGGGAGCAGAGCTCTCTAGGGGTGGTGGGCAGGGACAGCAGCAAAAGAAGAAGAGGGGACACTGGACCCTGCCCTACTCCAGCAAACCAGAAAAACCTCATTTGGCTTTTGGAGAAGGGCTGGGCCAGAAGGGAAGAGGCTGGAGCATGCAGCTGCACAGCAGCTATCACTCTCATTTCTGCCTGCAGCACTGCCACAGCTGGATGAGCACATGGCAGCTCTGGGCAAGGATGAGTTTTGTGCACACTAAACTCCACAGCACCTGAATGCTGGCATTCACTGAGAGTAAATACCAATATTCCTGTGCTTCTGTGTTCTCATTTATATTATAAACACTAATCAAAGAATTTGAGGCAAAAGACACAGAGAATTCAGAATGTATGGGCAGCAAATGTATTTCTGCAAAGCTGAAAATTAATTATATTTCCCCTTTCTTACTTTCTACTGAATCAAATACAGATTTTACCCAACCACCAAAATTGCAAAACTCAGGCTTCACCAGATGAGACTCATAACATTTTGCTCCTAAGCAATGGCTAGTTGCAAAGACAAGGTAAAATTACAGAAGGTAAGAAATCAGTCTCCAAAATTCACTCTTCTGAATAATCAGCTTTTCAGAAGCAGCTTGTTTGCCACAGTAAAGAACAGCTCTTTTAAAATTCAAACCCTTCAGCAATATTAACATTCTTGGTGCAGGTCCTCTTATCTCAAGGACAGCACCTCGACAGCAAAATGCCACATCCATCACATGGGAATATCAGCAACTGCCCAGTCTTCTTGAGTATGAATAAAGTGCACAACCCACCAGTTCTGTGTCCTACCAGCTGCTTTCTAAAGCTGCTCAAATACACCTCAAAACACAACTCAGGCTGTTTGTTCATTACAGTACAGTAATTTCATGACTATAAGGCACAGCCTTTTGACTAAAATTTTGATCGAAACCCAGAAGTGCGCCTTATAATCCGGTGCGCCTTATATATGAACAAAGTTCGGAAATTTGCCAACCTGGAAGTGCGAGCCACGAGAGCCGCGGCAGAATGCGCTGGGGCCAGGTTCCGGGGCCCACAGCATGGGGAGGGCACCTGGGGCTGTGTTTAAAGGCTGCGCCGATCCGTGAAAAAATGTTTGCAGATTGAACACCTGCCAGTAAACCCCACAATTGCGCCATTCAGTTACTAATTCGTTACTTTGTTGTGTGTGAATCCTCGCTGCAAAAAAAAAGTGCACCTTATAGTCCGGTGCGCCTTATAGTCCATAGTCCGGTGCGCCTTATAGTCCAGTGTGCCTTAGAGTTGTGAAATTACTGTACTTCCTGGGCACACAGGATGAACCAATATTGTATTTGTGAAGAAAGACGAGGAAAGCCAGCAGAGACAAAATGCAGAGAGACACTGCAGAGTCCAAGCCATGCAGAGCCGCTTGTGGAGATGGGCATGTGCACTTTTTCACCTCTGTGCATCTTTTCATCTCTGGGCACATGCACAAACCCTGCTGGAGGAGGAGTGGGGTGAGCAGAGCTGCTGGGTTAGCCCTGCCTGCTCCTGTGTGTGATAATCCTAAACATGTGGTGCACCTTGGTGGATGTGTGTGAACATCTTTTTGCCTTTGTTTTGTTTATTACTTTTAATCCCCTGGGGCAGATCTGTGAGCTGAAGAACTTTAGAGCTGATATAGCTTTTTGTAAGTGGAGATTATGTAAATGCATGTTATGGGGCTTTCATAAGTAGGGATTATTAAAATTAAAAATAAATAGGGATTATTCGTCAACTACATTTGAGCGCTTCCTTTGGAGCCATTAAGGTCTGATGTGCAAACAGGAATTTAGTGACTGCTGAATCTAAATTTCATTTATTCAATAAAAGATCACAATAACATTTTTTGCATTCATTTTAGTATCATGAGAACATATTTTTGGACAATTTTCAAATAATTACAGGACTGTATATGACTACAGCTAATCACAGTGAGCATACCTCGCATGTTTATATTAACTGTTCTCTGTCATTCATTGTCTAATTCTCTTCCTCTCTACTTTTATGGCTAAATTCACTATTTTCCCAGCCACTAACTTGTTAACTGTCACTCACCAAATTAAGAATTCTGCATGTTTAGATGAGCAAAGCAAAAAAAAAGATTTTGCCAAAAGGTATAGCCACTCAAAAAGTTACAGAAATTTCTTATCTGTGTTCCTAGATGTCCTAGATGAAAGATATTTAAGGCAACATGCTAAAAATCCTGGGAACTGCTGCCTCTTCTCAGGGCAGTTTCACACTTACAGGCAGATTCTGCTTGGAGAATTGACTCTTGGCCTCCTCTCAGGGAATGCTGTGTCTGTCCCTGATGCAGAAATGGTGCAGAGCCCCTGCATGGATGTTCCATCCAGCTGTTCCAGCTGTGTCTGAGATGGGCCCAGATAGGAGCAGTGCTGAGAAGGATGAGGATTTGACAGGAAGATTTTACAGATATGTGTGTATAGCAGAAAGATTTTTATTGTAGAATTTGAAGAAGGCATAGAAATGATAGCAAGTTTTGATATAGAGGAAAAGAAGCGCTGAGCCAGTCTTACTGGGTAGCTAAGAAAGTAAAGACTAAGTAAGTTGGAAGGAGCTTTTATGACTTTGGGTAAAAGATAAATTTAAACAAAACTTTAAACAAAAGATGTTTTTATTAAGCAAAAGGATTTTTACAGACAAACAAAAATGCTATGTTGCAAGTAAAGATTTTAGAATTTTCTATTGCAAGAAAACTGAAAAACAAGTTTTAGCTTAAACTGTAACATACAAACCTTTTGTGATTGAAAAAAGTAACATGAATATAGTAATGCTAGTAGTTGTAATAAGCTGTAAGTAATAGTAAAAGTATTAATTAGTTGTCATGTATTAAAACAATCTACAGTAAAAAATATATCATGTACTATAACCAAAACTAAAGAAAGCTTTCAAGCAAACCCACAGCTGTAACTAGAAAGACTAAGCTAGTCTCTTGTCCCCCACAACCCATAAATTGTTGCATCATTTAAATACAATAAATACAGTGAATACAATAAACACAATAAATGCAACAAGCAGCATTTTAAAGAGCCCATCTGAAGTTCCACATCCCTCATTTGAAGCTCTTACAGAGCAGCAGCTGTTCTCCCAGATGTGAGGCAGTGAGCACATGTCCTGACAAGGCACAGCTCCTCCTCCCAGACCATTCCCCAGGAAATCCTGAGCTCTGTGCCCTGGGGCTGGCCAGGGGAGAGCAGAGTGCTGCAGGGCTGTGCACAGCAGCCCCAGCTCTGCTCCCTCCCTGCTCAAGCTCCTCGTTATTTCAGTCCTCCCACCAGCCTCAGAGCTGCACCAGGCAGGTTCTGATGCTGTCACAGTCACACAGAGAATGAATCATATCGAACATTGCCCATGGGGTTGTTTATTCCTTGAAGAGGGAATGGACTGCATGCCAATATCCCTGGCAAGGCTTAATGAAGGAGCTAGCTTTTGCTAGGAAAGCTGGATGCCCTCCTGCAGAGATTTGCTGGATGGTATGGCTCTGAAAAGCTGTGTAAAAATAAGAACAGATATAATAAAAATTACTTATTTAAAAAAATGGGAAGATATTTTCAACATAATGCAATATTTCAACTCCTCAGTCCCAGACCTCAGTGGAGACAGAGATACCAGGAACACAAATATGCAGGTCTGGCTCCTGAAGTTAGTGCTTATACAGGCACCTTAATCCCTCCTGTCCTCTTCACTTAGGGTCAGCACCTTTTATCTCCTTCATGTTGTTTAATAAAAGAGAGAATTTTGCCACCTGGCTCTGACTTCCGCAGGTGGGAATCACTGAAGGAGGAGTTAAATGGGAATTTTGCATCTTCCTTTGTTGTTTGCTGTTCCCAGTTTTTAAATTGCACTTCTATTGAGCAGAACAAGCCCAAAGCACAAACGGTGCACAATGCCTTGGTTTACAAAGATCATTTGATCAAACATAAACCAGCACTACTGTGTAAACAGTCTGTGGTGGAGACCTCAGTTATCACACACGATGTGTTTTCTCCTTAGGTAATTTCTGAAACATATAGAACAGATGAAAGTTTGAAATGCAATCCAGTCTTCAGCTTTTGGAAATGATTCATTCTATTAATGATTTACTGATTTACACACAGCTTATTTTGCATAAAGTTAGAGCTGGACACATTTATTCATTGTGATTCCCTTAAAAATGGATATAAATATCAAAAGCAATTGGCTACCAAAAATTTTAATATTATAGCACTGCATCATGGAGAGTTGACATGAATATGAGTCTAGGTCGGGAAAAATATACAGAAAATGCTTAACCAAGTATGATATTTTACAGCATGTCACTGAATCATTTGAAAGGCTTCTATTCATTACAAATGTATGCAGTGTGTGCAAAGGATTCCTCAGGAAAATAAGAAAGATAAATTATTCTCCTAATGAAATATGCTCCATGATCTATTGGTACCCATCTCTCCTACAAAGTCCAGCCTTCTTCTGGGGCTGTACACCTGAAAAGAGACACTGGGTTCAGTGAAAGGAACTAATTACACATAATTCCACAGCACAAAATGCACATGTGCAGTCCCAAACCTGTCACCAAAGATAGCTGAGACTACCAGCAGCAAGGTGTGTCACTCCTGTAGCTGCTCTTTCCATGATCCAGCAGAACAAGGCTCAGCAGCTCCCAGGCCCCCGATGGGATGCTGAGCTCCCACCATGGAGCAGCACCAAGCCCGGGGCTGCAGGTTTGGCCCTGGGCTGCTGAAGGGCAGGAGCAGCTCCTGGGGCTGGAGGGTTGCCACAGCAAAACTGGAGAAGGAGACAGACTTTTGCAGCCCTGAGTGATCCCACCCAGCCAGCTGCTCCAGGGGCAGTGTGCGCCAAACCAGAGTGAGCACAGCATGGTTGTGGGCAACACTTTCACCATCACAGCCCACAGGGCCACCAGGACAAAGGGCCAGTGAAGGCAGAAGTGGGCACTGTGCTGTGCCCTGTGCTGCATATGTGCCCTGTGCTGCATGTGTGCCCTGTGCTGCATGTGTGCCAGTGTGGGGTGCTGGTCCCCCCAAACCCAAAAACCAAAACTGGTTCTTCTGTCTGCTGGCTCCAACAGTCCCAATATGTTTGGACCCAAGTCCAAACCAGTGCTTTAGTACATTAAAATGACCAAGCGCCTCCAACAGCTGGGGAAGGATGTGGCACACCTCACCAAAAGCCTTTCAGGAGGCTGCAGATAATGTCCTTAACAGCAGCAAGCCACCCTGCCCAGCTGAGGGGAGTGCAGGGCATCTGTGTGCGGCCATTGACATGTTACACTCGTACACATATTGATCCAACGCTTCATTGTTCACCCAAGCCCTTGGCAAAGGTCACTGTCTCTGCTCCCACCTTACAGAGGGAGCACAGAGACACAGATTAATTTTTACAAGTGATGAATGCTCCTGGTGCCCACCTTGACTCACTGTGGGACTCGAGCCCCAGATGAAGTCTGGAGCTGGCTCAATTAAGACATCCCTTGCCCCTCTCCCGACACTGCCTGTTTCTCGTCTTCTCTCACAAATTCCTCCACCCTTTATCCTGCGCCAACCTCAAACCGGCTCAGAGACTTGCCTCTGAGGCAGCATCCAAGACCCACATTTCCCATGATGCCCAGACAATCTCAGATCCTCATTTCTTGGCTCTTGCTGCTCTATCCTATGGAGGTTTTAGGAAGGAGCTCCAACCTTTCCAGGGTTCAAGTTTGCCAAAAAAGCTCTATCCCGACTTTTAACGTCCCGAGTCGGTATTGATTACCACGCAGTCCAGTGGCTAAGAACAAGAGCCACCCCGCACACCAGCTGCAGGAGCCAGCGTTGCCCACCTGCCCGGCAGAAGCCAAAATCCAAGGGGCGGGCGGCGCGCGCCGCCCCCGCGCCCGGCC
>VRYO01001760.1:3938958-3965878 GCA_009812075.1 Sialia sialis | reverse complement strand
CGCGCTCCCGGCGGGGATGCGCTTTGTGCGCTGCCGTGTTCCCCGCACCTTCCGCGGGGTTTTTACCGCTCCGAACGCAAATCTCGGCGGTGGGAAGAGAGAACAGCCCGCACTTAACTTTCCTCCCACGTATCTTAGGGGTAATACCTGCACACTGCTGTTGCTGAGTAGGTTCCTTCTACTCAAACCACACTCTGGCTTTTTCTGGTGTCACCAGCTTTCCTTTTCGTGGTTTCATGCCCGAGTATTTTTTGGTTATGCCAAAAAAAGGGTGAAAATACAGTTTTTGCATTCTCGGTTTTGGAAGAATGATCCTGCATCTCTAAACCTTCTCTTGCAGCGCCGAGAAAAGTCGCACGAGGATTGTTTGCCTTCGCAGGTCCTTGGATTCCTGCGGTGTTTTTTGTGTTGGGAGAACTTTTGAAATACGTTCCCCTACAGAGCTCTTGCACTGATTAAATACTTGATCGAAATCTGGTAGTAAAGGACCAAATTCTTTCTTTTTAGTTGGCAGAGAATTTACCGATGTTCTGAGACATCTGGCACTGGATGGTTTTTTCCCACTTTATTCAGTACAAATTATGTGCTGTGAAAAGAGAAGCTTTAAAGAGGATTTTCTAGTGAAAGTGCTGCATTGTGCGTTGCAATTCATGTATAATTCTTTTTAATATATATAAAAATTTCTAACATACCAAATGTAACTTACTCTTGAAAATTTATACTTGAAATTTTTTGTCTTCGTTGCAGTTTGATTTTGTTGCATTTTGTGCCTTTGGTGGGGGTGTATATTACTTGTCTAAGCATGTTACATTTGCCATTGATATGTTATAATTTATTGCATTTTCAATGTTTCTTAAAATGTAGCTATTCTACATCAGCTAATACAAAACTATCCAATTCTCATTCGAAATTCTAGTAAACTGATTTTTGAGTTTTTAAAATAAAGTCACTTTGAGCAGTTATTTCAACAAATACTCTGTAAAGAAATGGTTCACTTTGTGATACAAATAAGCTACTGGATAATGTGGGTTAGGGTATTAATAACTTCCCTTGGCATGTAGAGCATAATACAAAATCTCACTTAGAGGGTTTAGTGTGCAGTGTATGTTCTGTCAGATTTTGCTACAGGCTTAGCTTCCTTTTTTGTAATAAGTCTGGTTTTTATAGAAGGGCAGAGAATGGCAGTGCTGTTGTAGAGATCCTGAATTCAAAAAAAGTTTTGATATTTTTACTGAATATTTACTAATTTATAAATAGCTAAGCAGATGTAGTCACTTAGATGATACATTCCAGTAAAAAAGTAAAGTAGGGGAATGATTTAAGAGTTGAAGTAGATGTATCATGACGGCGTTTAAATTAATTTCCAACTCTGAGAATCTGTCCTTAGCTGTTACCTTGTGTATCCCCGCACATGTACCATTGTTTTTAGTGTTTTGTCATGCTGTAATTGCAGCCTTTGCTTAAGAATTTCTGTGTGACAGCCTGGATTTAAGGAAAGAAGAAACAAAATCAAAACAGAACAAAAGAGGGGTATATTTTTTTTTGTTTGCTTGCTTCTTAAAGGAAAACTCGTTTGCATTGAATGTTTAATTGTGCTGATTTTCTATAGCAGGAGGCATTTCAGTAACCTCTTCACTCTGAACTAACCTGGATGGCAAACAAGATTTGTATTGATACTCCGAAGGGAAGGGTCAGTTTTCACATTGCGTTGTGCTAAGGGATGAGATGTGCAGTGAGTGCTGGGGAGGATGAGCACCCTTGGCTTGTTCGCTGTGTCAGATTCTATAAGGCACTGGCAGCCCCTCTGCATTAGCTCTTTCGTGCTGTTGAGCAGCAAAAATAAAATACTCTGTGTAGATCTCCTTTCTGCAGTGCCACAGCGCTCGGCTGTTCTAAAAATCAAATGCCCCAAAGGTTTGCCTAAACTTGTTCATTTTCCTGGTCAGGGATTAAATAGCAATTACTGGAGGGAGATAATTTTTTTTGGGGGGGTGTTTGTTTCTCACTGAGGTGAAAGCATGACCTGATACCACCACATCAGCATTAAAACAAGAAAAGGTAGGACTGTGGTGTTGCTACGTTAAAGAAAAGCAGAAGTACAAATACTTATTTAACAATGCTCAAAGTAAACAGTAAACATGCAAAGTAGGAAGTGTAGATCAGTAACAGAAGCACTGCCAGTGCAGTTCAGAGAGGGGTTTAGGTCTGCGCTGATGGGAATCTTTGCTCTAACCCAGGAGCACTCTGCTGAGCAGTGCCTGCTCCCAGCAAAGCCCCTCCGAGCATTCAGGCTCTGCTTAGTCCCACAGTGGCACTGGGCTGTGCCCATTGCTGGGGACAGTGCCATCCATCACCAGGGACTGGGTGATCTGCTGGCCTTGCCCACAGTCCATCCAGAGGGGCTGGTGGCTCAGGGTTTACATTTCAGCTGAGGTGGTGACCAAGGGCCAGATGGGGAGATTGGTACCTGGCAAGTGCAGCCCTGGTGTGGGCTCAGCCCTTCTGCTCATGGTGAGAGCTCTGCTGTCCCCCCTTGCCTGGGCAGAGAGCGTGTCTGTGTGCTCCAGGGACAGGGGAGGGCAGCTGTGCTTCCCAAATGCTGTCATCTTATCAACTGGTTATTGGTAATTTTTGGACACTGCTGTTTTTTGTAAAGCAGACAATGTTCAGTTGGGTGTCACTTTTTCCCTTTTGCTTGTACAAAGCTGAGCAGTTGCTGCTCAGCTTTCATGCATGCTCAGGAGAAGGTTGTACTATTCTAGTATCCAATTTCTTCCAGATTTCTTGTCTTAGACTGTTATTGCTGCCACTTGCAAGAGCAGGGAGTGCTTGCTCTGTAACAACTGCAGAAGTGACTACAGCACAGCAGTTAGCCTGGCGAGGCACAGTCACTTGTAATTAGTGATGCTGTGTTCATCCTGTGCTTTTCACTGAATCTGGTCTTTGCTGAGGCTGCCCAGCCAGAGCTGTGTCTGATCCCAGCACAGGGCTGCGATGCAACTGGCCCCTTATGAGCTAAGGCAGCAGCTGAAACACTAATCTCTTCACATGAAAATTCAGAGCATCGGCATTAACACCATAAGAGTCTTGTTCCCAATTTTGCCTGCTCCTGCTTGCACTCTCCCCTAGAAGGGGAGATTTCAGTACCATCAGGTTAAGCAAATCTTGTAATTCTGTGCTAATGTCGTTTGCGTATATTTTAATTTTATGCTAATTCTACCGTTGGTTGTTTGGAGCTGGATCAGCCCCAGGACAGCTCAAAGTTGTCATTTCACAGGTACTGGAAGCAGACTTGGGTCCTGCCCTGGGCAGAACTCCACAACTTCTCTTTAGCTGCCTTGTTTTCCTTTCAGTTGGGTTGTTTGGAATGAGCACATCCTGGCTGGTGACTGAGCTGCTGCTTGCCCATGTGCAGAGGATGGGCTCTCAGTGGCTGCCAGCACCTGCTGTCCTCTTTCCTCTGGAGCAGATCAGCCCCAGGAGGGGCAGGAGCAAGCTGAGCTGCTGTGGGGAGTGTTTTGGTTTTGTTTTAAAATGCTAAATCTCCACAGATGACAGTGATCTCGCTGCTCAGGGCGACCAAGGCCAATGTACCTTCCTGAATTGGGCAGCTCCAAAGAAAAACAGGTTTTCTGCAGGCTTCCACCACTGTGGGATGTGAGCAGCAGCATCCCTGTTGTGCCTGCATGTGCCTCTGTAGGAAACACACAGAAAGGAGCTCGTTAAAGTCTCTCCTGGGAGCCACCACTGCGCTTTGCCAAGTTGATTTATGGGCATTCAGCTCTGCTCCCACTTGTGATTTGCTGTGGGTCTAGATGTGTGCAGCAGAGACATGGTCACTGTGCTTCTCATGTGCTCTCTGTCCTGGAAGGGAGCTCTGCCAGCAGAGGTTCCCCCCAGCTCCAGGGTCTGTGCTGTGCGTGGGGATTTCGAGATGGCAAAGGCTGAGTTAGAGCCTGTGCTGCTGCACACACCATGTAATGTGCGTGTTAGATCAGCCCTCATGAATATTTCATATTCCTTGATACCGCATTATTTTTGGTGTTGAGCAAATTGAGTGTTATTTCTTGTAAGCCTTGCAAAGGTTACATTTTTTTTTCCCTGGCTCATAGGCTGCTGAGAGCACTTGCTGCAGCAAAGAATGCTTTTCATGCCAAACTTTGAAGATGTTTCTTTATTTTCCTTTTTTCTCACTTTTCTTCTGGAGCATTCTGCCTGATGAAGGTGTTTGTGCAGCACCAGCAGCATTCAGGACCTGTTTTCTTGAGGACATTGGCTTCTCTCAGCTCCACAGGGCAATCTGCTCTCCATCACTGTACCAAATTCTCTAGGGCCAAAACTCTCAGCAGTTCCCACAGCCATAGAACATTTCCTACAGAAATTCTGTAGGAATTCTGTAGTATTTCCTACAGAACATTTCCAAGCTGGCTGTTCTGTCAGCCTCTTTAAGGAAGGTGGATGGCTCACTGAAGCTGCTCAGCTCTGTCTCAGGAGCTGCATCCTTCAAAGTAAATCAGTGAACAAGTGCACAGAAATCTAATTGTAAATATCACATATATGCACAAGAGGTGTTGGATGCTCCGTGAAAATGCCAGCTCTGCAGTCAGGGATCAGTAGAAGGTATGAGAGAGCCAACAGGACAATGGGCATCTTTACATTTTACTGTACTTTTTTGGGTTGTTTGGTTTGGGGGTTTGGGTGGGTACTTTTTGTTGTTTTCTGTTTGGTTTTTTGGGTTTTTTTGTTTGTTTGTTCTTTTGGGGTTTTTTTTTTTGGAGAAAATCTGTCCTGTGATTTTTTTATTACCTGGAGCTCACTGTGTATTACTACCTCTTAGTCACACTAAAGGCTATGTGACTGAGATTATGCTGCATCATAAATTTGTAGCCAGACAAAACTCTAGGAAATTAATTTACACATTTGCATCTTTTGCAGTGATTTGCAGGATAAAGAGTCAGGCTGTTGCATTAGATGTCTTTATGTCTGAAGATGTTTTAAATAGAGAATTAGCTTTAAATTGGAGATGTTTTTTCAGTAATGTTTAAGACCAACCTGGTTACAAACAAACCAAGAGAAGGATGGGCAATGAGGGAATTGTACATGAGGGTGATTATGAGATCTGCTACAACACAGGCTTTAGTCTGAAATGCTGTAAGAGCTCCTGGATGTTACTCCCAGATCCCCTGCTTATTTTTTTAAGGACTGTGAAAAACGTTTAGAAGTTTTTTTTCCCCAGTAAGTGTTCTTACTTCTCATGAAGCGATGCCATAAAACATGACATGAAGTTGCAAGGGTTAATTTGCATGGATTGCTGAGCCACCTCAGCAAAAAGAGCTGCAGCAGAGTGAGATGCAGAGGGATTTTCAGTCCCTGTGCTGCAGGGACACAACATCACTGCTGTGGGTTCCTGCTCTGCTAAAAGTGCTCCTGACCCTGCTGGATGGGCTGGTTTGTGCTGAGAAGGCATCACCCACTGCAGGAGCTCCAGCTCACACTGCCAAGCACAGCCCTGTCCTGTCCCCAGCTCCAGGGGGTCATTTTTGTGCCTGTGGTCTGTCTGGCAGAGCTGTCTGGAGGAGCAATGACATGCTCTGGTGTTGGACATTGTCCATTATTCCTGCCAGGCGGGGCTCAGGGTGCAATTCTGAATTTCTGATCTTCAGGTGCACGTCCTGTGTGCTTCTGTGTCCTCTGCAGAGCTGGAAGTGCCAGGAGCTTGAGAATGCTCAGAGTTCAGGACAGTTCTCACGCTGCTTTTTCCCAGCATTTGGGAGCTGTTTGTGCAGCATTTGTGCTGTTCTCTCAGCTGGCCCAGCCTCGCTGGTGTTGGGGACAGGCACAGGTCACTGTCATTAAAAGGGAGAGAATTGAATCAATATCCTGGAGTGTTTGATATTCTGCCTGGTGGAACACTTGTTATGTCTTTAATTACTATTTCTAAAAGCACTGTGGAATGGAAAGCAAAAGGCAGAAATAAATAGCAAGGGGTGATCAATTGGGTGTGAAATCCTTGTTATTGATCACCTTTAACCTCTGCTTAAACTAATGACAGAGCTACCATTTAACTGTCCCCAGGCACAGAGCACATCAATTGTACAAGTGCCACATAAATCATGCTGAGCTGCAGCACAGTGGGGAGGGCAGGGGCTCAGGGGACACTCCCAGGGGAGCACCTGCTGCAGGTGAGCTCAGGTGAGCTGCTTCTCTGATCTGCAAAAAAACAACCTGAGAGCAAAGCCACGTCTCAGCGCTGAGGGCAGCTCAGGGCTGAAGAAATGACAGTATTTCCCCTCCATGCCTCTTTCCCCATGGAGATAAAAGAAGATTTATGCTGCTGAGGAGCCCCTTGATGCCTGCTCCTGACCTCTGTGTGCCATGGCTGGGGTGAGCTTGCAGGAAGAAGGACAGAGAGGACTCAAAACAAGAATCCTGTGTCAGCAAGGGTTTGAAGCAGCAGAGTTTGGGGAGGCAGTGATGCAGGCACAGGAGGAATCACCTCTTCCATGTCTTCAACTCACTTCCTGACTTATCAGCTGTGTTGGAGTTGCCTACCCTGCTTGTTATAGGCATAAAAAAAGTAAAAATCAAGATATGCAATGGGCAACAAAGTCAAGTCAGCACAGCCTTGCAAGGTAACAATAATATTTATTAACATTCAATCTGCAAATTATCCCTTCAAACTCCAGCCTGGAGATTTGCCAATTTTCAATACTTGACAATGTTGTCTAATGTGTTTCCAGCACATGAGCATTTCTGAGGCTGTGCTGGATTGTGGCATCACGAAACCATCAGCTGGATGTCCTGCCATGCACAGGGCAGGGCTGTGCCTGCCTTTTGAGGGGAGGGTTTAAGTCAGGATGCCTGTTCTGCAAATTCAGTTCCCCAAAGAATTCGGAGGTGATCTTTTTCTTGATGTTCGCTGATCTTCTATTAGTGAAAGCAGAGGGCTCTTAGGGCACTTGTTTGTTTCCAGAGCTGTTTAGGAATCATTTGCACTGAGCCCTGGAAGGACAAGGGTGGCAGGGGCCGCACTGAGCAGTGTGTGTGTCTGTTCATCCCTCTTGGAATGCTCTCAGCATCACTCCTGTCTCTTCAGGAAGGAGAAGATCCTGTCTCATCTGCAGTTAGATGGGCTGCATGATGCCGAGCCCATGCCTGGCGTGGCTCTGCACATCCCTGGAGGATTTTCTCAGGGTTAATAAACATTTTGCCTTTGTGCTGCCATTCTGCTGAAATCTTAAAAATCATTTGGGTGTCCTCATCCATCAGCCACTGGAAACATTATTGATAGTACAATCATTCCTTTTTTTTGGTCACTCTGTTCCACTTTTTTTTTTTTTTCCTGTAATTTGTCACTGCTGAAACGTTGAGAGATGATTGGAATCTGCCCAGGTGCAGCACAGGAGCCTTGCAAAGGTTCCCTCCCAGGGAGGGGAGGCCTCTTGCATCCCTCTACACCCACGCAGGTACAGGGGAGGGGATTCTGACACAGCCCTGGGGAGACAGCAGGTTTGACATGTCAAGCTCTGCTCTGGCCAGGCTGGGGTCTGGTCTGTGCCAGGGGATCCTGTTTGGGTCTCCACAGCTCTGGGTGCTATCTGTGGTTTCTAGTTTTGTCTCCTGACCCCAGGGCTGCTCTGGGAGAGGCAAGAGCCAGCAGAGCTCCTGCTGCATTGTCCCCAATCCTGCAGGGACGGTGACTGCAGCCTGTGCCAGGCTTGTGTTGATACAGGCAGTGCTGCTGCTCCTCTGTGAAGGAAAAAGCCATGGCTGCCATCAGCTTCCACTTTCCAGGGGCTTCTAAGGCCTGGGGATCTCAGAGCAGGGGGACATTCCACAAAACCTGCACTGGGCTCTGCTGCTGCCCTGGAGGACTCACCTGGATGCCCATGGTGGCAGTGGAGGACACCAGAGGCTGCAGTCCCTGCACAGAGAGGGGCTGCTGGGCTGGCAGAGAGCATCTCAGCACTCCAGAAAATCTCCCGTGTCAGTCCAGAGGGGCAGAGCTCCCCACCGACAGCAGCTGCACTGAGAGCTTGGCATGGATTTGCATAGATGAAATGATTTCTCCTGCCATTCATTCAGTCTCTCTGTCTGCCAGCTTCCCTGCTCCTCTCTGGAATCTGAAGTCCACACAGGGAGCATTCAGCTGGCCACGAGCTCTTTACTGAGCGTTGCTTTGCACAGATGTCCCCAAGCAATGCCATGAATTGTTGCTCTATAGTCACTAAGCTGTTTGGGAAAACATTTCAGATAACTGTCCTACGCATTGGGGTGACTGAATTGATGGCATTTGAATGGTCAAAAAGATAGTGTGAATTGGAAACAATGCTGTCCCTGTCACAGGCAGCAGGAGAATTCCAGCTGGTATTTTCATTGTTAATGATCAAACCCAGAGCACTGTGTGGCCTTAATACCTTGGAAGGGGCTGGAGAAATGCACAAACCAGCCTGTCACTTCCCCTTCTGGATTTTCCAAATGCCAGGGAAGGAATGCTTTTTAAATTGTCTTTCAGAGCTCCACAAGTGACACAGTAGCTTGGCTGTGGGGAGGAAAGGGACGACACTTGTGAGAACTGTGATGGTCACCAAGTTCTGGAGCTCCCCACCCTTGGGTGGCAAGGTAGCAGCTGTGCCCACCAAGGTGAGAACAAACCCAGTGCATCCCAGAGTGGCAGGTAACCCTGCTGGAGGTGCTTGGCACTCAGCAGAGCTTTGCTGCATCTGGGCTTGGCAGAGCAGAGCCACCCTGACCATACATCATCCGGAGGAATGGGCACTTGAGGAGCACATTAGAATAATACATCATTAGAGTGCTGTTGCCATGGTGATGTATGAGGGCAATACATCATTAGGTACCTTCTCCTGATGATGTATTACTCCAAACATGGCTCCTGCCAGCACCAGCACAGGGACCACAGGGGAAGTCTTGTCTTTTTGCAGAAACTTTATCCTTCCCTTAAGGAAAAATATCTGAGAGTAGTGGCTTCACTGAGGAGACACAGGGCAGGGGCTGGGCCCTCTCCCCTGAGCCTCTTTACATTCTGACTTGCTCCATGCTGTGCTGTTTTCTGGGGACCCAGTGCCTGCATTTCAGTGCATATGGGCACAGGATCTGCCAGTGCTGCTGGGCAGAGGGCTGGCATCTGTGCAGAGGGATTTGGGGATGCATCCTGCAGGGCTGGCACTGCTGAGACCCTCCTGAGAGGGGGTGCTCTGGACTCCTGCTCCGTGTCCCTCACACTGTCTCTTTGTGCAGGGGCTGCAGCACTCTGAGGAATCTCTCTTCTCCTGTTCCCCAGGCAGCCAAACATGCTGGTGGCACGTGTGTGTCCAGGATTGTGCCAGAGGAGACAGATGGACCCAAAAAGAAGCTGCTGCTCTCCTTCCCATGAGCTGCTCCCTTGGGATCACTTTTCCCTTGCTCTTCCCCTCAGCCCTGGGGGATCCTGGCTGTAGCCTAGAATGAAACCAAAAAGGTGAGCCCAGGAGAAATTCCAGCCAGCATCCCTGGGGTCTTTGCAGGGCTGCACTCTTTTCAGCTCAGTGGGCTAAATAAATTGCTTCAGAGAGCAGATTGGGAAAGGAGGTTTCTTTCACTGCAAAGTATGTTGTGTGCATCAGATATAATTTGATTTTAATTAGTGGACAAGAAAGTAGCATAGCTAATAAAGTATGCACTGCCTTTTGCAGGGATGCCAGTCTTGAATTCCTAGAAAATGCAATCAAATCAGAAAGAGCAGTGCAAGGTGAGACAAGGCTGAGCATGTCTGGGCAGGGGCGTTGCAAGCAGAGTCCCAGGAGAGATCCCTGACCCCTGTGCTGTGCCACGGTCAGGATCACAGCAGAAAAGCAGTTTGTGGAGCTCATGCTGTTACTTGGTGTGGAGATGCCCCAGCAGCCTCAGTGCTGTGTGCCAGCTGCATACAGAGACTTCTCAGCTGGCTCCCCTGCCTGCTCTCAGCTCAGGCATGGGCAAAGCTGCAGCTCTTCCCTGCCTGTCCTTCTGCACCTGCAGGGACCTCAGTGCCTGTCCCACTTCCCTCCCAGGGGACAGCTGGGACAGGGCTGCTCCTGGATCTCCCCATCTCTAGCACTGCTTGGGGGATGCAGGTTCACAAGCAGCCCTGGGTGCAGCTGCTCACACACACAGAAGCTTCTGTTTGGGCAGCAGGTCTGCTGGGCTCTGTTCCCAGCAGTGTGGGCTTGTGGTCAGACCACTTAAGAGCCAGGCTGCCCCCACATCGCCCTGCAGATGCACACTTCCTTCCCCTGAAATCTCTGTGGGAGCAGAGCCTGCCCACTGAGGGCAGCAGGGCAAGAATAAGAGGTTGGTTGTGCAGACTTGAAGTATGAAATAATATCCCTTGGAACCGCCCTGCTGCTGGTGCCTGGTCACTGTGAGATGTGAGACACTTTGGGAGAGCAAGCCTGTGTCTGCCCTTGGTGCCAATGCTTTTAAGGGTTCAGCACAGCGCCCTGCTCCCCAGCACCATCTGCAGTGCTCGGAGCCAAGGCTGCTTTTAGCTTCTCAATCAATTGGATTCAATTAAGTGATAACGTGAGGCTGTGGGCAGAGCAGTGATTGCTTATCCCCGAGCAGCAAATTATTCCAAGGTAATGCAGAGGGGTCTGTGTGCCCTGGGCAGGAGCTGGGTGTGAAGCCCTGGTGAACCTCTCCTGGGAGAGAAGAGCAGAGGCAGGGCTGCCCAGCACTGACAGGAGCAGCTCCCAGGAGGCCAAGGTACAGTTATTTAAAGTGTGTTCTCACTCTGTTCCCACCAGGAGACTCAGCTAGTGCCCACCCTGACACGTCTGGAAGGAAGTGTTTTAGGCAGGCTGTGGGCATCGGAGAGAAGCAGAGCTGCCTCTGCTGCTGTCTCTGCAGCCCTGGGGTGTGCAGCAGCTCTCTGAGGCCAGCCCTGGCTGGGAGGGATGTCAGACATCAATAAACATCACTGTCAAAAAGGACAGGAAAAGGTTATTTTATCAGCAAACAGCCCGAGAAGCAGGAGTGCACTGGTGACATGTGCTGTGGCCACGCTGCCAGGGCTGCAGCCGTGGTGGCTCACAGGGGTCAGAGCCACATCCCCACGGTGCCACCAGCCTGACAGCCCAGTGCTTCTCTCCCTTGCCCTGGTGCCATCAGGACTCTGTAGCAGTGACAGTGTCCTCAGAGCAAGCCAGGCTCGCAGGGGGCTGAGATTTCAGAGCCAGCACGGATGCCCTGCAGTGCTCCCCTGGCTGCTGAGCTCCTGGGCTGGAGGAGCTGCTTCATCTGCAGGTCTCTTCATCTGCAGGAAACTGTGTGTGTGTGTGTACGTGAGTGTTCTCTGTGGCACGGTGGGGATTTCAGAACAATGTTTTGCAAAACAAAACCAGACAAGGTTATTAATTTTCAAGGTAACAGCAAGGAGAATGCTGAGTTGCTGTTGAATTGCTGATCATTTTCTGGTGACTGCAGTAAAGGCATCTCTGTGCCACGTTCACCTGTGGCCTCGTGTGCCTGCTCTGCCTCCACAGGTGATGCTCAGGTGCTGCTGGAGCTGAGTGGGGCTGCCCAGAGCTGAGCCTGGTGAGCGGTGGAGCAGGAAGCCCCAGGAGCAGTGCCAGGGGCAGGCACAGGACATCTGGTGGTACTCCTGCTGCCAGGGCTGTTCCCAGAGCAGCTCTGAGGCCTCAGGGATGCCCTCAGCACATCCCTGGCACAGCTGGGAAGTTTTGCATCCCTCAAACCTGTCCTGACGCCGCAGTTCAAGGTACAGCCCCAGTGCTGTCCCCTCCCTCTCCCCCTCGCCTACCCTGATTAGAGCCCTCAGAACAAACCTGCTAATGCCTTTCCCAAGCTCTCGCCCCCACACTTTTGCCATATAAATCACTATAATTAAAGTGTTTGGAAAATGCTTTGGGAGCCCAGACAAGCATCCCCACATGCTACACACCCAGCTTGGCAAGCCTGACTTCCTGCTGCACCCACCCTGCTGCCCCAGGCGCTGCATCCCTTCCCTCCCAAAGCAGGACAGGAGACAGGACCGTTCCCAGGCTGAGCTGGCCCTGGGCTGTGAGCCTGGCCAGGACACTGCACCGAGCAGCCTCCCAAACAGAGAGAGCCCAGAGAGACGGGGCAGGAGCCCTGGCAGCCCTGGCACCACCAGCCAAGCCTGGACAGGGCTGTGAGGGGAGACGAGGATGCTGGAGGGGCTGGGGGATCGCTGCTGCTCACACCTCTCTGTCACCAGCTCACTCTGTGCTCTCCACTGGCTGCTGAAGGCAAATCTGGGCAGAAAGCCCCTTCCAGAGGGCATGGCTCACTGCACCTGGCACTGGCCCTTCTGCCCATCTCAGGGGAATGAGCCCACTGACCCCTGCTGGAGCAGGCAGGGCTGGTGGGGCCAGGCAGGAGGGCAGGGCTGCTCTGGGGACTGGCAGAGCCTGCTAGCATGGCCTGGGCACCGGGATGGGGTCCCAGCTTCCCCCTCCAGCACAGCTCTGCAGGGAAGCAGCAGGTCCCATCCTGCCCTGAACCAAAGCATGAGGAGCACAAGGGGTTTGGGCCTGTCTTTTTAACTTGGAGCAGAACAGTCCTTCAGGAGCTGGTGTGAGCCACAACCTGCGGGGGGAAAAAAGCCATTTTTCAAGCCATGGGCAGCAACATTCATGAAAGATTCATTTTTAACACTGAGCTCCTGGAGTGCAGATCAAAGCAACTGCGTGAAGAGGCAAAGGGAAGGAACAGAGCAGCAGGCCAGGAGACAGAGCTGCCTGCATGGGAGTGGCACAGGCAAGCAGCGACTCTCAGGAGCCCAGGAGATGTGGCCAAGCAGGCACAGTGGCCTGAGTAGAGCAGCTCCTGACCGGGGGGAGCCTCTCAGGACTCTTCTCACTGTCCCTGGACCCATCACCCGGTGGCCTGGCCTCCCTCCAGTGACCACGTGTGATGTGTCCCCTGCCCTGATCCCCACTCATGAGCTGCACAGTTCTCTGCCCAGACTCCTGCAGTCCCTGCCGGTTTGTCCTCCTGTCTCCTCTGCGCTCAGCTGGCACCAGCTGTGCCCTGTGCCAGGAATATTTGAGTCACCTGGACTTTCCTGTTCTGTTCCCCAGAGCCCTGCTGCTCCCTGCTGCCAGCACTGCATTAGCCCAGGTGCCAGCCTCAGCAAGGGCACCTTCCCACTGCAGCTGTCTGAGGGTGGGGACTGAGCCCCACAGCTTCTGCCCAGGGTTCACCTCCAGAGCTGGCTCCCAGCTGCTCTCCAGCTCCGTGCTGACTGGCAGGGGCTGGTAGCTGTGCTGCAGGCAGCTCCTTTTGCTGTCCCAGGGATGCAGTGCCAGGTGATGCCCCCAGCCCCTGCCCACCTGCACCAGGGGAGCCATGCAGGGGCATTCCTGCATCCCCTGCGCCTTGACACTCTCCCTCTGCTTCCCCAACCAGACTGAGATGCACATGCAAGGATCTGCAGCTGTCCCTGAGGAGTGATGGGGATTTCACAGGCTGACAGAGCCTGGGACCATGGGAAGCTCTGCTGTTTGCTGCCACTTGCTGTTCCTCAGCAGGGAGGGTTTGGCAGCCCTGCTCTCTGCGCAGGCAGATCTCAGTCCTGCTCCCAGCTCCTGCTCAGCGTGTATTTTTACCTTTTAATGAAAGCGACTGAACTGCCTGAAGTTGCCTCTCAACTCCTTCTCTGGGGCTTGGGTTGCCAAGAAATGATTGACACATTTAATAGAGGCAGTGGGTGCAGAGGAATCTGGCAGGAGCCCAGGCTCATGATACACAAAGGATATTGCCTGGGTTTTGTGAGGCTCTGCTCTCTCAGAACACACTGTCCTGTGGGGGGATGCTGCACTCTGGCTGGGGAGCTGTGAGCTGGGAACAGGGCAGGGCTGAGCCATGGGACTGGGAGAGGGGTTTCGACCTGGGAGGGTGTGTAGGGGGCTGAAATGAATAGCCCTGAGTGCAGGCTGGAAAAGCCAAGCCTCTCTTGGTGCCTTTTTGGTTTTTCTGCTGCTTTGAGCTGTAGGGGTTTGTCCCCACACTGGGGATGAAAGTGTAGTGCAGATGCTTGCCTGGTTTTGCAGACACACGCTCGTGTGTGAACCTGCATGTGAAAGGGTTTTTTTTTCTTCCATCTCCTGGAGAGAAACCCCCCAGCCGTGCATGGACTAGTTTGGGAACAGCCCACACAGATTGCATCGAGCACACATAGCTGTGCACTCCTGAGCACTCACATGCACACATATCAGCTCACCTGCACCTGCGGCTGTTCTCCTGTCCCACACCTGAGCTCTGGCAGTGCCATGTGGCACCCACACACCAGACAGGTGTCAGCCCAAACAAACCCAGCACTGGCACTGAGGAGCAGCTGCTGCACCTCCCCTTCACACAGGAGCAGTGACAGCCAACTCCAAGGTTTAGACCAGCACAGTCTGAGGGCTTTTGTCTCTGCAGCCTTCTGGGAGGTATCAGAGACTGACCCATGGCCGTTCCTTAAGCTCAGGAGCAGGGTTAGGAACAAAGGAACAAAGCTGCCTGTCAGTCCCTGACCGTGGGGTCTGACCTCGGCTTAGCCTTGTCCCATTTGAAAGGCACTGTGAAGCCACCACTGAAATTACTAATACCTCTCCCTTGGGTGTTTTCAGAGGGGCACCCGTTCCAGATGTCTCTGGAGAGTGATTTCCAGGAGCAGGCTAGATAAGGCATTTCTTGTGCATTCAATGTGTACATTGTTCATCCCCTGGAGCTTCCCTTCTCCTGAAGATATAAAGGGCAATTTGTAGAGCTTACAAAGGCTTATTAAAATATCATTGTGAAAGGGTGACATAAGCACCTGAACTGAAAAGAATAGAAAATATTTGTCTCATTAACCAGAGACTTAGATGTCTTGTTTCCTCTTCCTCGAGTCTTCTTCCTATAGGAGGGTAAGAGTCATTTGTTATCATGTGTGGAGAGAAAAGCCTCCCTCCTTGGAAGATGTGCTGATTTCTCGGAAGCCTCTGCACCTGGCTCGTGCTCTGGGGCAGGCAGGCATGCCTGATGCTCAGAGGGCTGGCACATTCTCTCAGATAATGCCAAAAGAGCAGCATTCTCTGAAAGCAGCCCAGCCTGAGCCCCATTTGTGTGGCCACAGGCAGTGTGGGCTGGAACACAGCACGGGCTGTGAGCATGTCATGAACACAACAATTACTCTGTAAGGGGGAGAAGGGGTAGGGCCAGGCAGAGTTTTAAGAATAAACTCTTGTTTGGGAGAATTATTCACTTGGTCCCTGCTGTAGGTGGACGGCAGCAGATTAGAAGGAAACATTATCTCTCAGGGCAAGTTCAGGACAAATGAAGCCAAACTGGCACGGGCTGAGAGTCTCAATACATTACTCTCTTTGCTCTACAAATCTGTGAGAACAAAGTGCTCAGTGTAAATGTTCGCCAGGGCCTTTTTTACCCCTCTAGGACCACAAAAGTTCAGCATGAGATGAAGGGACACGTGTTGGCTATTAGTCCACTACAAAGAGCATTTCAGTTTAGAATTTAGAGTCTCATAAAAACATTATTGTCCATATCCCAGGACATTTGTTTGTTAGGGCAAAATGCACTGAAAAAAATGTGCCCCTGTGCGCAGTTGTGTGCCTCAGCAGCCTCACCATGGCCAGCTCACCTCAGGCCAGCCTGGTGTCACCCTGGGGACAGCCCTGAGCTCAGCTTCAGCACCAGTCCTGTCATCTCTGCAGGCGAGAAGGATTGCTGCCCTAAAGAACACTTGGCTGGTGTGTTTTGTTGCAGCAGGAGGTTTCCCTTGCTCAGAGTCCTCTCACCCCACATGCAGCTCTGCACAAAGCCCCCACTGACATTTCTGGCTCTGCTCACGTGTCTGGAGTTTGTACTTTCACCAGGTCTGAGGCAAGGGAGAAGGTTATGTCCAAGTGAAAATGCCAAGGATCATACAATTCTTGCCTTCCCTGCCTCAGAGATCACAGTCCAGCTCTGGAACACCAGGGCATCTTTCCCTTCAGCACTCCTCTGCCATCAGGAGCCTCCTCAGGTCTGACAAACCAAAACCCAGCTGAAGCTGCTGGATCTGGTCTTGGCTCTCTGAGTGAAGAGCAGTGGATGCAGCACAGATCAGAACACAGGATCTGACAGTCCCTCCTGGACTTGCAGGCTGGAATAAACAGAATTATGGACAAGCATTCATGAGTACATCTGTGACACTTCTGGGCTGTTAGCTGCTTGCTGCCTTCCTGCTTTAGAATGATTTTGACAAAAAGCGTCCATATGATTTTGATATACTTAAGCCCATGGCCAGATTTTTTAAGATGCTTGGCAATCTATGGGACAGTTTTTAGAAGCATTTTGTTTTGCATTTCAGTTCTCTTCCAGCTACCAAGATGATCAGCTTTGGGCTTAGTCAGTAGTGGGAGGAAGGTTCTAAGGGCTTTTGCAGGAGGAGACTCAGCAGGGCCACCTCAGGTCTGTCCCCATTGTCCCCAGGACACTTCCAGGAGCTGTGGGCAGGCAGCAAGCATGGCTCAGAGCAATCCTCATCTCTCCCAGATCTGTTTGTCCTCCCAGCCTCAAAGGCAGCCAGCACTGCTTCCTCCAACTGCACAAGGAGCATGTGCTTTTTAAAAAAAAGGTGGAATATATTATCTATTCACAGAGTCATTGTAAATATTAAAGAGCCCATGAGGGGAAATGTCTCTGATGATGTCTTTTCAAGAGTGTGGGAGAAAAATCCATGCAAAGGCACTGTTGAGGGTATGGCCAAAAGGCAAGTGATGCTTTGAACTGGTTCAAAGCCACAGGGTCTGCAGACTTCCTGGGACTGCAAGGAGAAGCAGCTACCCCTCCCTCCTCAGAGGCAGCTAAAAGGTCACTTCAGCAAATCCACAATTTCAATAAAAGCTGGTAAGTCCCAGAGAGAGCTATTGAAAATAAAACTGCATCAAAAGTGAGATAGATGCATCCATGTGAGTGGCAGAGGTCCTGGAGAGCTTTGCCTTAGCACCAGAGTGTCTGTGCAGTGCAGGGAGAGGACAGGAGCCCCAGGTAGCTGTGGGGTGCTCCTGTCACAGCAGGGATGGAAAGGGAAATCCATCCATCCCCTGTCTCCATCCATCCCTGCACAGAGCAGCCTGGCACTCTGTCCTGCCCCACCAGCACACCCAGAACCACATCCCTGCTGCCACAGTGACTGCCATGGCCAGGAGGAAAGAACCATCTCTGGAGAGGCCAAGACCTGGGAAAGAAAAGGAGAAGACTCATCTGTGCTCCCGAGATGTCCCAGAAAATCAGTAAAACTCTGAGGAGACACTTTGATTGGAAAGGCAAGCAAAGTGAAGCAGTCCATGGTGTTATGTAATGCAGCTCTGTTGAAACCGTGCAGGAAAGTTGCCTTGTGCCAATAAATCAGGCAGCCATGGAGGAGCAGATGTGAATCACACCTTGCTTCATATGCCCTGCAGTGTTTTCACTTATTGTTCCAGTTTTAAAGATTAATGGCACTCAGAGATGAGTATTAGCTACGCTTCCATTTCATACTCATTATCAGAAGAGCTTTTTTCAGCATAATTAGCATGGATCAAATTTTCCAAGTGGCTCGGCAGACTTGCTGCTGCTCCTTGGCTGCTGGGAATGCCTGGGACGTCCCACTGCTGCTGTGGGTGCCCTGGACCCCTGACTCCTCCTAGCACCATGTAGTGTGTGAGAGAGAAGGGGCACTGCTGAGGTGACAGGAACTGGGCTGCCAGGAACCCCCGTGTTTTGGTGGCGTTGAGGGCTGGCAGCTTCTCCATCACTAAAGAGGAGGGCAGGAGGTGCTGGCTGCAGTGGATGAGCCAGGGACAGGTGCTGGTGCTCACCTGATTTCTGCTCCAGGCTGCTTTGTGTTACCTGGTGCCCAGCAGATCAGGGCATGGAGTATTTGATACCTGGAGGAGTAGCCAAGGTGGGTTACCTGCACCAGGAGCCCAGCCTGGCTGTGGGGCAGGAGCTCTGGGACAGACAGAAGGTGGATGGGGAAGGAAAACTTACATCTTCCAGGGGTTATGTGGGACTGGGACAGGGGCACGCTGTGAGTGCTGTGTGCCCTGCAGGGGAAGGTGTTGGCAGTGTGGGGGGAATCAGTGGGCTGTGGGTGCTCCTATGTGCCTGCCAGCGGTCTGGGAAGGGCAGGGAGCACAGTGCTGAGCTCCCTGCTACACCCAATCAACCCGTGATCGTTTCTATCATGAAGATAAACTGGCCATTGTTGCCAAAAATAAATGTTAGTGTTCCAAATCCACACTTCAATAGCACCAGCTCATTAGAGATGCATATCATTTGGCTCCAGTCCCACACCTTCTAGCTCGTTATAAATATGCAGTTGCTGCTGGCTCTACCCCAATCATCTCTGCAATCAGAGCTTTTAATTAGGTTAATTAAATTGTATCAAACCTCGCAGGGACGCAGTTCACTGATGCTGATGAGGCAGCCAAAACAGACCTTAACTCTAGCTCTAATGAAGGCCCTGCTGCTGCTAATAACAATGCATAATAAATTAGTGCTTCCCTAGAAAGGTGCATCGGGGCTTGCATTTCAGCAAATGATGATCTGTATGCACTAATTCACTGGTGCAGGCTTCGGGTCTGCCAAGCCAGGGACATCCTGGGAATAGGTTCTCACTAAATAATGGGCAATGCTGCTCACCTGGCTTCTCTGGAGGCACTAACGGCTTCAGGTACACAACTGTGAGACAGCAAAGCCAATATTTGCTGCTTTCACCTTGCCCGGCCCTGGGTCCGCTCTCGATGCCTGGCATCTTTCAACAGAGGCAGCAGCAGGTATTTATTTATTTATTTATTTATTTATTTATTTATTTATTTATTTATTTGAAACTTTCTGTAGTGGAATTTGGAGAGGAATGTGTTGTATGGCGGGAAGAGGGCGGCTGTGTCCAAGTGTGGGGATGAGCAGGGACAGTGCCCTGTGCAGACTCTCCCCAGACATCACAGCCCATGTTGTTCCTAATCAGGTGGGGTAAGGTCCAGTGGCCAAGGAGCTGTGGAGCAGAGAGGTTTAGGGCAGCCATGCTGAGCAGCAATTAGTCATTCCTGATTTACATTCTGCTCTTTCAACTCCCTGCTGTGAAGCTGCTCAGGCTTGAGTGGAGGAACTTCACCACCCTTTTCTCCTTGGTGCCCTCGGGCAAAACACCTCAGCTGAACCTGCTGCAGGGTCCCAGGGACCAGCAGGGCCAGGGCAGCCAGTCCTGCAGCTGGAGACACCTGTGCCAGCCCACAGTGCCACCGGTGACCCTGGAGTGCAGCAGCTGGTGGGTGAGTGCTGGGATGATGCAGGGGGTGTGTGGTGAGAAGGTGGGAACACACAGGGCAGCACTGGGATGGGTGGCACCAAGCCTCCCTGCTCTCCTCTGTTGAAAGAACACAGCCTGGGGGGCATCCAGAGGTTCTAGGGATCCCTCTGGCTGGCACAGCCCATGGCCACTGATGGACACCCCACAGTAGCCATCCTGGAGAGATCCAGAGCCCCCCCAGGCGGGTGAGCTTCTGCTGCCAAGCCCCAGGGACTCTGCTGTGCTCCCCAGTCTGGTTCAGGCTCGGAAAATGGGGCCTAGAGGAAAGCAGCTGAGAAGCCTAAGGGCTGGTTATGGTTCTCCTGCTAGTAAAATATATTGCTGCAGCTGCCTAGAGATAATCCTGCAAGTGTAGTCTGCTATTAATGTTTATAGACAGTCATTAGAAATTGAGTTCTTCAGGACTTGAACGAGGAGTCACCTAAAACCTGAGTTGTGAATCTGTGGAGTATTTTGATATCTTTCAAACTGTAGGGAATCTCCTTGCAAAAGAACCTGTTGGTTCAGCTTTTGATGCTATAATTATCACAAACAGAAAATAGCTGTGGGCATTTTCTCACTGTCCTTCCTCATGAGGGTCCAGCTGGAGCTTGGCAGATCCCACCCATGTCTCACTTTAAATCCTATGCTGTGGCCCAGTGAGTTGGGTTTTTGATTCAGTTATAAGGCATTGGATCTACTCTTTCCAGATCCTTGCAGAAACATTTCAGGGCTTTACTAAGAGGATACCAAGCTAAAGGCTTTGGGAGTCAAAGAGCAAGGTCTTTGAGAAGGTGTGGATTTTTTTCCTGGAAGCCATTGGGAACTCTGCAGGGCAGCAGATGTGAGTCAGCCCTATCTGCTAACACAGAAGTTCAGAGATCAGCACCCACCAAATCCTTCATCATTGCAGGCAGGAGTAGGTGAAAAATATTTTTGCACAAGAGCTGGCCCCTCCTTTTAGTCTGTTATGGCCCCAAGATGATAAATCACTCCACAGGCTGGGGGGTTTGTACCCAGCAAGAAGCCTGCTCAGTGTGATCACCACAGAGGTAATATTGCTCTGGTTTTCCTTCATTAAAACCTTCATGGTTTACCAGGGAAAAGTAAATCAGAACAGGCACAATTTTTTCTACCCAGACCCTATATTTTGAACACAAGACTGTATGTCCTGTCTTGTACCTCAGCTCCCAGTGGACACCACCACCCCCAGGGCAAGCAGTGTGGCCCTTGGACAGGGACTGCTCAAAGAAAGCCAGGCAGCTATGAGATATTAGATATTAGGCAGCATAGAGATGTTATGTTACATATCCCTACTGCATCCTACAACACCTCACTCCGAACTGGGAAGAGATGCCTGTCTCTCAGGGAATGGAAGAGAAACTTATGTCCATCCCAGCTGTGCAGTGGGATAGAGGGGTCAAGGCAATTGCTGGGCCTGGCCAGGTTGCTGTTTTTCAATTCCTACTGCAGGATTCCTTGTAAAGGAATTTTTCTGCTGCTTTTCTTTCCCATCCTTTTCAGCAACGCTATGGATGCAGGTAAAATTAACCAAGGGCAGGGATGACGTGTTTATCTGTTTAAACCTCAAAGGGATGTGTGCCGTGGCAGGCAGCGGTGACCCCGGGGAGCGCGGGGTCCGCACGGGACCGTCCCCGAGCACCGGGCGGGCACCGGGCACGCGGCGCTGCTGCCCCCTGCGGGCCGGCCCCGGCACTGCGGCCCTGCCGCCGCCACGGGGAAAGGCGGCGCGCTCCGGACCGGACCCGACCGGATCCAACCGAACCGGACAGGATCAGACAGGACAGGACCGAACCAGACCCAACCAAACCGGACAGGACCGGACCATTGTCACACACGGGGCTTTGTTTTCCCCTCCCGCTCGCCCGGTGGTTCACAGCCCTTACAGAATCCGCAGACTCCAGGTTCTGCACCCTCCCTGAAAAATTCTCCCCACGGATCTCTCCGATGGCAGCAACGATCGAAGCTGCATTTAAGCGTGTAAAAACATCGCGTTTCATCACCCAGCTGCTGGAAAAGCTCAAGAGTAGGTAGGGCCTGAGAAGAGCATCTTTTTTCTCTTCCCTCCTCGCAGACCATGTGCTTATTGCTGGCAGCGACAGGGCGATGGGGAGAGATAAGGTAAGGAATGTTCACACGGAGCTTCTCTGAACGTGCCTGGGCTGCTCCGGGACACTCGGGAGGTGTCTGCACATCCCCCAGCCCTGGCAATGCAACCGGCCCAAGGAAAACCCAGAGGACAAACTCTTGTCCCACACTTGGCTGCTGCATTGTCTCTCCTTACACAGAATTTTGGCACTGCCTCAGTTTGGACTGAAGCAGCTCTGGAGGAAAAGCACACGGTGCAAATAGGAAAATGAGATGGATTGGGGGATGTTGGGGAAACAAATAGAGAGTAATTCCCCTTTAACCTCATGGGTTGAATCTAACTTAAACCATTTAACCTCAAACCTCATGGGTTTGGACAAGTCCTGCTCAGCCCGAGCCCCATCCCTGGGCTGTGCTTAACCCACCTCCCTAACATTCCACTCTGACCTTGACTGTTCACTGATTGTTTATGGTGCACCTCACCAGGACACTTAGGCAAATCTCACAGCTTCCCACTGTAAATATCAAGAGAACAAACTCTGGTTTATTAATCAATTAATTAGGTAAAACACACCGGTGGCTACCACAGGCCCACAGTGATTTGTTTTGACAAAGTGCTGAGCTGCAGGCTGGCACCAATCCTTCTCCAAGGGATGTGGCTCCTCCTTTCTGAGCACAGACTGGAACAATCATTCAGTGAAACGGGCTAACGTTTCCGCTGAAACTTGAATTTGTAAATAGCTGGACCGGTCGTTGTTTCTTTCTTCACCTTTACTTTATGAGTTTTGTCCTGGAAAAAAGAACAAGTACAAACATTTGCTGCCGTGCAAGGAGAAAAACTCCCACCCACACCCATATAAATCAGAGAATCCCTGTCTGGGTCTGATCATAAAAGGAAAATGCTCACTTTGCACTGTTTAGGTGGGGATTATAATTTCATCTGCTCTTTTCCTCTTCAGGCTGTCAGGCACAATGTGCTTTGCTCACAAGCACCAGAGAAGAGGAGTCCCATTGAGACAAGTAATTTCTGTGGTCATTTTGATTTTTAAGACCTTCTCATAACTCAGAGAAATGGTTCCCTCCTTCTGACCACTAGTGACACTATTTTGGACTCCTTGTACCATTTTACAGCTGAGTCTTTGTCCTTGCTGACAAGGTGAAACTTGGGACTAGCAGACTGAGCGTTCCAGTAAATTCTATCTCCTTGCTTTTTCCATTCTAAAAAAGGATTACTTATTTTAGGAGTTATCTGGAGATGTCACTATAAAAGCAGAACGAAGAAACAAATGCAGCATACACAACACACCTAATACCAGACCTAATGACCTGAACAGAACAGACTTGGAGACCCAGAAGCAAGTCACTCACCAGCAGATCTTTCCGTGTCTGGATTTTCTGGGAGATGACAAACATGGCCTTCTCTCTCTGGATGCGCTGCCTCAGGAGGTCATACTGGTTCTTCCTCTGCTGGGCTAATTTCTGGAAACGAGAAAAGAAAGAGATGAACAAGACACTATGGTCTAAATCCTCCGAATTTTAATGTCAAATGCAAGAAAACATTGGACTCTCTAATGTAAATCCATTTTGTCCAGAAGAGGGCAAACAAAAAAAGGACACAACCAAAGGACACAGAGACCAATTCCTGAAGTGCTCAGAGCCTGCAGAGGCCTCTCAAAATGCAACTTGTTGGGTCAAGTTTGCCCAATGAGAGTGGATAGCTTTCCCAGCACAGGAACACTATTACTGCAGGTGTGATTTAAGTAATTAAACCAAGGAGAACAGATCCCAACATGCTTAAAATATGACTCAGACATTTAGGAGAAAACTAGTCAGTCTACGACTCGTCCAACTGCTTTACTGACAAGTCAAACTGAGACAGCTGGCAGGAAGAAAGGGACCACAGGGTGTTTATTATCTGACATCTGAGTCAGAAAAAACAGGTTAAAAATTTACCAGTCGGCAATTTTTAAGACAAATATTTTTACCTTACACACAACCAACTCATACTCAGAGGATTGTCCAAGAGATCTGAATTGCCTGAGCAGAATCTAAATCTACAGCAGTAAAGCCAAATGCAGCTACTTCTATGATACTAAAATACCAGAATAAAAGCTGATTGCATAAGCAATTCATGCTGAAGAATCATGAAACAATTCAAATTAGGAAAGCCAGGAAGTGAGACTATAGCTTAAATGGCCTTAGGAAGGAAAGCAAGGAGACAAATCTCAAACCATTTCAGGCTCAGAACCAAACTAAAAAATGCTGTAAGTTCAAGAACACTGCAACAGAAACATCTGTGTTGGAAAAAGCTTCTTCCTATACACTTAGTTCAGGGGTGCAACGGGTTTTAGGGAAGTGTGAGGGGATGCTGGAAAAAATTCTACCTGAAACTGCAGCAATCTAATGAAAAGACAGTCCTATAGGTACATGTTCCTTTATAGAGGAGAAATATTTTGCAGGGACACTGCCTAATCAGATCTACACCACCTTTTTCTGCCCTTATGGTGGTCCCCCCTCAGTGGACTGGGATGCAGTGAAAGAGTACTGCATGTCGGTCCAGGAGAAGATGTGACTGCAGGCTCCAGGCAGTCACTTGGGGATTAAGTGACACCCTTGTGTCAATAAAAGTTTTAAGAAAACAGTTGTGTTCACCTCCACAACAGTGCAATTAATCCTTTTTAGTCATATAAAAGATGTAAAGCATGAAGGACTCTGTGGGACAAAGAGCAGCAATACCTTTAGGTGGACAGGATCAGTAGGTCCCTTCACTGTCTCTCTCTGCAGAGTTGCAATGGTTGGTCGGTTGTACACTCTATCTACGAGCTCAGGAACGGTGTCCAGCTGAGCAGCAATATCAAACTCCCGAACTATACACAAAAAAAAATAGGAATAAACTTGCATGGACTCCTTTAACAAGCAAACCTTCCAAACCCATTGCTACAGTCAGCAACAGGAGCCCCAGCAACACAGCTCCTACAGAAGTGATGTCTCAGCTAGTAACCAAAATTTCTAGAGCACCTGAACTTTTATTCCTTTATCTTTCTTTTCTTTACGGAGCGACAGAACACGCTGTCCGGTTCCAGCCTCACCTTCCCGCTCCGTGTCCACGAAGAAGAGATGCCGGCGCGGGCCGCTCCCCGCGGCGTCCAGCAGGTGGAGCTCTGCCTTCAACCGCTCGATTTTCTGCGGAAAATCCAAGTTTGGCCAAATTCACCCGGAGATGTTCCCCGAGGTTATCAACAGCTGAACTGCCTCCTTTTTGCATGTCTGAATACACATCTAGTCTGTATTTATGACGTGTCTTCACAACATTTCCTGTTACACCCAGGACCTGCAAAACTGAGTTCTCTGCTTGGCAAAGGGGAACGATTGCCATGGGACCACCAGCAAAAGCATGAAGGGAAGTTTAAAGCTGGCTTTGATTTTTCATCCCCAGTGAAAATTTGATTGATTTGTGAATCAACATCAGAGCAGACATCTTCAGAAGAGGATCATGTTTTTGTGGATTGCCAGCCTACCATATTCCAACATCCCACTTCAGATTCTTCTCCTCAGATGAGAGACCTGCTCCTAACTCCAACAGGAGAGTGTAGCCAGGTGAGTCAGTCAGTTCTGTCAAGTAACAAATGTTTTCCCCTGCACTCAGCACTGGTGAGGCTGCACTGTGAGTGCTGTGTCCAGTTCTGGGCCTCTCAATTTAGGAAGGACACTGAGATGCTTAAATGTGTCCAGAGAAGGGCAGCGAGGCTGGTGAAGGCTCTGGAACACAAACCCCATGAAGAGTGGCTCAGGGAGCTGTTTAGCCTGGAGAAAAGGAGGCTCAAGGGAGACCTGATCACTCTCCAACTACCTGAAAGATGTTTGTAGCCAGGTAGGGGTCAGTCTCTTCTCCCAGGCAACCACTGACACAATGAGAGGACCACATCCTTAAGCTGCTCCAGGGGAAGTTTAGGCTGGACTAAACACTAGGAAAAAATCTCTGGGCACTGGAATAAGCCACCCAGGGAGGTGGGGGTGTCACTGTCCCTGAAGTGTTTAAAAAAATACTGGATGGGATGCTCAGTGCCATGGTCTAAATGACAAAGTGGTGTTAGATCACAGGTTGAACTTGATGATTTTCCAACATAGTTAATTCTGTGATTCCGTGACAGGAGAAGAGGAACAGCCCTAAGCTATGCTGGGGGAGGTGCAGGTTTGGTATTAGGAAAAATTTCTTCCCTGAAAGGATAGTCAGGCACTGGGAGAGGTTGCCCAGAGAAATGGTGGAATAACCATCCCTGGAAGTGTTCTAGAGGCATGTGGCTGTGACACCTGGGGACACACATGGTGACCACGGTGGTGGCTGGGTGAACAGCTGGACTTCATGATCTGAGAGCACTCTTCCAACCTTAGGGATTTCATCATTTCTCTATGAACGTGCTAAGCAGAAATACACATTTAAAGTCCTGAAATTTACATAAAAATCACTGCATCCTATAATAATGCACAGTGTCATTTGTGATAATCACCACACCTTTAGGCTCTATATCCACTGACACTTCCATAGTCCTTTTCAGCACTGTGCAAATGAGACTTCACCAAACAAACACAACAGCCAGCAGCAACAACAAGAACAATACAGCAAAATAGCAATTCTGAGCAAAGTAGAAAACACGAAAAATGTGAGTTTTTACCTTGGCTTCTGCAACTCTTTTCATTTCTATGTATTTAATATCCTGCGTCCTCATCAGTTTCATCTGCTCCGGGGTAATTTCATCCTTTGGTTGCTTTATTACATGGACTCCATCCTAGAACCAAACACAGCATCACAGACAGCCCATCCCACCTGGAGAGCACTGTGGGGCCCACGAACAGTAGAACTTTGTCCCTTGTCCCTCATTTTCTTCAAAGCACCCATTTTTCTCATTTATCTAATAAGTCATAAATTTAAATCACAACAAGGCGGGAGGGAAAAATGTTACTTAGAGCAACGAAGTGTAATCCTGCCTGAAGGCAATGTTCTCACCTTGACCTCAGCGCGTATCATTTTAAAGTAGAACTCATCGGGGTTCTTGTCCAGCGCTTTCTTCTGCAGCGCCCTGAGAGCATTCTGCTTCTTGTGGTAATCACTGGGGAGCACAAAACCAACAATCACGAGCTGTTCGACAGCTTCTCAGCCCTGCTGAGGCGCCGAGCCTTTCCCAGCGAGGCTCAGAGCTCGGAGACAGCGCGGGGAAACCCTCAGGGAGAGGGTGAGCCCACTCACCGGGCTCGGAGCCGATAGTCCTTCTTCTTCTCCAGCAAGCCCAGCTTCGTCCGGGCGGCGGGCTACGGGAGAGACAGGGAGCGTGAATGGGAGGGAGCGCGGGGGGCTCCGCTAGGGTCCCGGTCCAGCCTAGCCCAGCCCGCAGCACTGACCTGGCTCCGCTCGCGGTGCGGGCGCTGCTGCGCCTTGGCGGCTTTCCTGAAGGCGGCCGACATGGCTGCGATGGCGGCTGCGAGCGCCGGGCC
>VRYO01001760.1:3913526-3937958 GCA_009812075.1 Sialia sialis | reverse complement strand
CGCTTGCCGGAGAGCTCTGCTCCGGCTGCACGGTGCTCTCCGCTTTTCCAAAGGAGAAAACCGCAGCTTTTGGGCCGTGCCCCTTTGCCAGACGGCGGAGTTGAGAGCTTGAGCAGTGTTTTATGAAGAGAGTTCGGAGACTTTACCGAGCAGCAGAGCCGCGAGTTAACTATAACCAAATGCTCAATTGTAGCACAGGAAAATTTTCAACACATCTGGAGTGATTGGTGTTTTTCCAGAGAATCCCAGGGTAGCTACGGGAAAAGACTCTAAGCCTTGCTTTGTGTGTGTGTGTGTGTTAGACAAAGACTTGGAAGTCGCAGTTTGGATCTCACATTGAAAAATAGCTCAGGATCTGCGCGATTTTTTTTTTCCTCAACACAGTTATGTTTCGGATTTTGTTTTCTTACAGGTAACTTTTTACTGTTTTCTTTATCCGTTTCCAGTTCTGTACCTGTGGTTACCTCAACCACTGACACTTTCATGAGAACTCATGGGGACGTTGGACACGCTTTCCAACTTTTCACTTTCCTGTAGTAAGAACTCCTCTCCACAGACTTGCAGCACAAACGGATGGCATGTGCCATGGTTATGTATCTTCACGGGGCAGGATTTGATACTGAGGTCTCTTTACTTAAATCTGAACTTGCTATGTTCAGTGTTTCCCAGGTTTGAAAACGATAAAGGAATCTTTCCAAAGCAGAAAACCTATTCCTAGGAGCCAAGGAAAGGGTGAAGCTCTGGTGGATGCAGCATCCTGGTGGCAGCACAGGCTCCTAGGGAAGAGTGTAGGGACATTCCTTTTACTTTTCTGACTCATCTACCAAGCATTAGAAATCTGTGGCTCTCCTAGCTGCCCAGGTGTTGAAAGTGCCTCATTGCCCTGATTCGCTTTGTCAATATGTGGTTTAACTTCATGATAGGCAGAGAGGAAAGAGGAAGTCTGACATGCCTCCTATCTTATTTTTGTGCCACCCTCTTTCCTTTTCCTAATATGGAGACTGTATTGTTCCATTGCTTTTCTTGCTGACCACTTCCTTTGAGGCATAGAATTGTCAGTTACCAGCTCAGTCTGTAATTTTGTACATTTTTGAAAATGGTGGCATAGCACGGGAGACAAAAATATAGGTGATATAGCTGTGGGCACTAATTATAGCAGATGCTCTACATCAAAAGGTATGTTTTTGAATTTGAACTCTATAAACCTGTGCGTGGGGAGTGGTGGGACACACTGAAGGCAGGGCAGTGTTTAGAAACAGCCAGAATTCCCTAGCAGGAGGCCCTGTGAGCTGTTCCATGATCTCAGCTTTTGGAGCATCCCTGTCTCTCTGTCTTGGAGGTTTTGGGGTAAAATCTGTCCTTTTCCCCTGCCTGCAGAGCAGCATCTGAAGAGCTGAGTGGTGAGTAGGGAGGTGAAGGTCGCTCTGGTTCCCCAGGCTTTGGGAGGACAGGAGGTCACTGCTGTTCCAGCAGCACATCTGCCCCCAGCTCAGCTCCTGGTTTGCACTGTGCTTTCTTCTAGAGCAGGTTCTGGAACAGCCCAGGATGGCTCAGCTTTCCCGGGTCATCCTGGGGAATAAAGGCAGGAGTCTCTTTCCTGTCTGCTGTCCTTGATGGCACATTGGTTTTTCTCTGTAGTGTACCCGTCTTGTGTGACTGCAGGCAGCGTTCACTGGTTATCAATTGATTTCTGAGGGGTATGACTTTAGCCATGTTCTTTTCTGGCTTTGGAAATAGCAGCTTCAAGACTGAGGTGAACCCTTAACTATTGGAGCCAGAAAAAACTTCCCTGTAGGCAGGTTACCAAAATTCCCAGTGCACCAACTTTGGAAGCACTGAGTTCTGTTCCCAGCCAGGACTTGCTTGCTCTATTGCTTGCCTGATGAGGTAAGATGCTTTCTGCTGTGTTCCTAATTGCGGCTGAGTTTCTGCTGTTACACGGTTGACTGGTGCTTGAAATGCCGGCAGAAAGGTGGAAAAAATTGATTACTCTCAATGCTCAAAGTGTTTCAAACACCTTCTCCCTTAGAAAGGACTTTTGCAGCACTCATGCACAAGATTGTCTTGGTGGTGCAGGAGGATCCTTGCTGATGTCTGCAGGATTTTTGTTGCCTGTAGCTTACATTAGGCTGTGCTTGATGAGCCACAGTTGCAGCAGTAACCTGCGGAGAGAGACAGGGCTTGAACCTTATTCTCTGCTTCACCTTTTGTGTGATAAAGAACTACCAGAAAACTGAGGTCTGGATGCTCTGAATTAAAGCCAAACCTCTGAACTGGACAAACAGCTCCATAATTCCTTTTAATTGCTCAAGTAAGAAATAATTTCTGCACTGGTGTTCAGTGTTCAGTATCCCTGGTTGACATGTGCTGTTCTTGGATTGCTCACCACAGTGCCCAGGTGCTCTGGCAGAAGGTGCTGCTAATGATGTTTGCAGTTTTACTCAGAGAGCAAGTGGTTCATTCCTTAGGGGACTTTGCTTCTGCTAAAATAGGTGCAATTTCTATGACCAAACTGGAAAAATTCAGAGAGCCCTTCATAGTGTTTTGCTTCGGTGATGTCATCAAAATCAATTTCAGCATTTTACTTGGGTGGGGTTTTTTTTCCAAAAGGAGGGAATAGCTATACCCCAGCTGTATCTAGGAAAGGGTGAAGACCAGTTGTTAAGGGGCAGAGAAGCTTTACCAGTTAAATTTAATCTTCAGATTACTGCTACCAGGAGTTTTAGGGTCACTTTTGAAGTGAGGCTGCGGGCAGAAGGGCCAAGCTGCACGGGCTGTTTTGGTTTTGTGGTGCTCTCTGGGAAGCTGCTGCTGTGGGCACTGTCCTGCAGCCACTCACCAGCAAGGAGGGGGCATTTCCCACAAAGGCTGGGGTGTTTTCACTGGACTCTGTCTGCTCTGAAAGGAAAATACTTCATTCTGTGGAGATGTAGTTGCTGAGAAAAATCCTTGGTCTTTGTTCCTTCTCTTCCTTCCGTTTTGCTCTGGTTTTACCAGGTGTAAAATACAATTGTCAGCAGTTAACATGGAAGAGGAATGTCAGTTTTCCTGTTCAAGAAATATCAAGGATTGTGAAAGGAAAGGGGAAATTGAAGAATGCCACATGGCTTCCACCTTCCTGTATTTCACCCCCGCAGAACTGCCTCTGCTGAGTGACCACTTTGTCTGTTGGTACTTGCTAAATGAAGAATGATTTTAACAAATGATTCTACCCTTACTCACAGGGGCCCACCAAGAGAATAATATTGTTCTGGGAGGAATCAGAAGGACACATCCATTAGGGCTAAATTAATACTTAAGAATTATTTAATAATGTCTTAACACAGAATCCAAAGAGCAATGGAATAAAAATCTTGAAATTCATGTCCTTGTTCTTAGTGTAGTCTCACCTTGACTTGATTTGGCCTGAGGTCATCTGATTGTTATTATTAATGCATTTAATTTTTTATTTACCTCTGAATATATTATTGTAGATCATGCCACACTTGCAAACTGTGGAGTTCTTTTATGTGAAGTATTTTGAACTTCTCAAAAAAAAAAAAAAAAATCAGCAGCATGGATAGTTATTAATTCTGGGCCCTTCTGATTGCTGTCATGGCTGGAACAAGTTTGTTGATGTTTATGGCCAATCTGCCCAGTGCCAGTTCTGCTCAGGCATATAAATTATCTTCCAGCACCAACCTGGTGCTGATGCCAAGGACATGATCTTGACTGCTTCCTAACTTAGCGTTGAACATCTGAGCTGTGAGCAATGAGGAATGTGCTGCATCTAACCTGGAGCTGTTGGCAGCCACCAATGTCATGAATCCAGTGAGTGGAGAAGCCAGCGCAGGTGACTGGACAGCTGGAGCTGTTTTCTATACCCAGGAGGGGCAAAGAGAACTCTGAATAGCTCAAGGAAATGCTTGGTGTTGTTTGAACAGTCAGAGACCTGCTTCCCTAGTGCTTCCTTCAGCACATGTTACACTTGACCCTGCCAGCACTACACACCAATAGGAGTCAAGTCTTTGTCCCCAGTGGTAGATTAAACTGCTTGGCCATTGTTGTGAGTCCAAGATTTTCCTCTCTCAGCCTATTTAAATGACTGCTTGGATGTGCAGCCAAAGTAAATATGAGTTAATAAAACGTAGAGATAACACATGCACCCTAGTTGTTACGGACTGACTGTAGCACAAAGAGGCACAAGTTTTGCTGGCAGCTTTTCTGCTTAAGTTTTGAAGCTCAGTTACCTAAAAAAGAGTTGGTGTGGATCAAGTATAACTTCCTTTCTATTGCAATAAGGGAACTTTATTGGTATTCATGTGTATCTTCAGAACAAAAAAGGCATGTTAGGCTGCTGAGGCTCTAGTGCCTGCCTTGCAAGGTATAAAGTATACTGGTATATTGGTATAAAGTGCACCAGCCCCAGGTGAGCACTTCCTCACCTGAAAGCTGGAAGTGCTGTGGCAGGCCATGCACCTTCAGAATACTTTCTGTATTTCCCCACAGTCACTTTCCTTGTTGGCAATAAAAGCATTTTCAATTGACTTTTTCAGTTCCTTGGCACATAGTCTGTGAGGGCCACTATGAGGTAACACTGAGAATTGTGGTCTGCTAGGGGTTGGAAGGAGAGGAGATATTTACACGGCTCTTGGAAGTGTCCTGGCTTAAGGAAAGAATGAGATTGGGAGAGTGGAGGAACAGGGATAGGATTGCTGTTGGACACCTGAGTCACAGATGGTGCTGTAGTGAAGAGCTGGAGAGGTCTGTAATTAATTGTCTGTAATTGTCTGGGGATAAGGCTGGTTTAAGTGCCTGTGTGTTATCAGCACACCTCCTCCCTGCGTGTCTGGAGAGGGCTGGCCTGCTAAGTCAGTCCTTGTACCGTGGCTTTCTTTGCTTTTCCCTTCCTGAGCTCTGCAGGGACAGTGTGGTCCTGCACTCTGTCCTTCAGACCTTTCTGCACTGGAATGGTCTGTGATGACCAAAAGATTAGAGAGAGCTGAGGGCTGAGAATGTGACATTAAAGGATTAATGGCTACTGAGCAGTAATTGCCATAAATTATGCAGACTAAATCCAGATCTAGGAACAGTTTTACTTCTTTCATTCCAAGCCAGTCATGGCTGATGCTGACAGCGCACCTGGAAATGAGGTAACTGAGTAATCTGCCCACATTGTTCAGATCTGCTGGGGCTTGGGCACAGACTTAGTTGTTTTCCCTGCTCCTGGGCAACCTTTGTTCTCCTGCAGCCAGGAAGTCTCCCTGATGGGATAAGACAAGGTGCTTCTGTTCCTTTCTTGAGAGCGACGCTATTAATTCACCTGTGGTGTGACTTCCCTGTGAAATTCCCTTTCCAGATGCGAAGATCTCCCTCTTATTGCAGTCTGAGATGGAAACACTTCCAGTGCTGTCTGAACATGTTATTTAGGCCAGTTGCAAGGAAGATGGAAACATGAATCAGAGGAGTTGGAAGAGAAGAAAGTCATTAGACAGCACCTTGACATCCCCTGCCAATGTGGGGATTTTCTCTGCTGACGCAGGAGCCCAGCTGGAGCACACATTCATTGTCTTGTGCTCTTGGTATGGTCCTGTGGCTGGGGAGCTGGACTGGCAGTGAACCAGCAGGCTGCAAAGACTGGCCTTGCCTTTGCCACTCTATCAGCACCTAGATCCTGGTGGGTGTATGAAATAATCTCTGAGAGAGAGAACAAAGAAAACAAGATGTGCCAGGATCATTGGCCTGACTGTGTCCATTTGGGGTGAACCAGCCTCAAGAAAGTGGCTTTACAGAAGCACATTCATCATGTTGTAACGCTGAGCAGAGCAGCTCAGGGGGTGTGCCCAGTGCACCACAGCAGATCCGAGGGAATAGAGCAGAGCCAATGGGCCAGCCTTGGGCTGGAGGGCTCAGTGATGCTGGGAAACCCCTGAAAATATCCCACTGGCAGAGCTCTGCCAGATGCTCGGTTTCCCTTCCCAAAGGAAGTAGCCTGAATTTACCCAGTGCTCTGTAGAGACCTGTAGGCTAAAACAAATTATTTTTACACTGTAGGAAACATTGAGACCAACCTTAACTGATGAAGCAATTTGCCAGCTTTTAGCCTCAAGGTCCCTAGTCCCTCAGGGCTTTCCAGCATAAGGCTTGGGTTGGTTTCCCAGAAAGAGTCTCTTGGATATGTGCTGTTGGCTCATTACTAGCTGTTTTATTTTTCCAAGAGCCAGCTCTCGTTAGCTTCGTTCTCACAGCATTGTTTTCTTTCTAGAAGAAGCTTTTGCTGGCTCTCCTAAACTATTGCATGGGAATTGCTTACTAGCTTACATTTTTTTTGTTTGTTTTGACCCAAAGCTGTGCTTTGCTCCCCTCTGTAACACTGCCAGCATAATTTCCAGTCTCTTTTAAGCATATGTTTTGCAATAATATCTAAAGTCTTGGCTCCAAGTAACTGCCTTACAGAGAGATTAGTATCTTCTAACGAAGGAATTGAGAAGCAAATAGTGAGAACAAAAGCAATATCTTGAGAGCCTGTAAGACTATCCTGACCTTTCCCAAAGGCCTCAGCCTGGCCCTCAGTGCTCAGCAGATGGCAGAAATCAGGGTGGACTTTGATTTGTAGAGGCCTCTGCCTTGCTGCTGTGTTTGCGGGAAATGTGCTCAGCACATTGTGGCCATCTGGGCTTGACTGTACTATTCTGATAATCCCCAGGGAGCCTTCTCCAGCAAAGCTCATCCCTGATGGAAGTCCTCTTTGGCTGACCTTGTAGAAGGCTAGTACTAGCAGTGTGGATTTTTGAGATTTGACAGCAGCATTCCTCATAGGAAGAAAATGGGCTTGGGAAGTTCTCTGTCCTGGCCAGGAGGGAACATGCCACTCACCAGGTATCCACATGGGCACACAGCTGGAATTGCACATGAGAGTGAGGAATTAGTGTTAACGTTTTCTAAACTTCAGGAGGAAGTGTTACAGGGATGCAAAGGCCATCAGAAAACCAACTGGAAAACTGCCTTGCTTTAGATGGGAGAAGCAGATGTGGGGGTGTTGAACCTGGAGTTGAGTCTCAAAATTGCAAGGGAGCTGACTGGCCATTCACAGGAGGACAAGAGCCAGATGAGGGGATCCTGACAGGAGCTGGAATCTTCATCTGCATCTGAATGAAGGTCTGCTTTTTAGAAGAACTGAACTGGCTTTGCCTGAAAATAAAAGAATGATTGGGACCTCAGCATCTCTGGAACTGAGAGGTCAAAATATAGGCTGCCAAATTCCAGAAATAAGAACAGAACAAAACCATACCCTCTCCCAAGCTGTGTCCTGAGGCTGTAACTGCTCTGGCTCAGTTCTTTAGCATTTCAGGTGTGGCAGGGTGTATGGCAGCTGGAGTGGCCAGTCCCACAGGCGGTGCTGTCAAGGAGCAGGATGTGTGCCGTGCCCTTTGCGCTGTGCATCCGGCTGTGTGTGCCTGCAGAGCTCTGTTTGCCTTTAAATCACACCCACCACGGGCTGCTGGACCTGTGGCACCATTCTGCTCCCTGCTGCCTGTCCCTGGCCATCCCTAGTGACAAGTCTCAACCCTTTTCCTGATCGTTTCACTCCTCAGCTGTGCAGTGTGTGGAGCTTGCTCGTGAATCAAACTCCCAGGAGAGTTTGTGTGGTGGTGCCACAGTGACTCCTCTCCACATCTGTCCCGTGGCAGTTCGTCCCTGTGTTGCCCAGGCAAAAGGGACTCTCCTGCCTCTGGAGCCACTGCTGGCTCTGCTGGCCAGCCCTCGTCAGCCACACTCTTGAGAAATCTTAGTGGAGATGTCGACCTGGCAGATGGAGGCTGTTACCTCATTCCACAAAAATGCTTTGTTATTGAGAAAATGGAAACTGTCTGAGGTTTGGGAGCTGAATAGAGTCATTGGTGTCTGTTTTAACCGCAGTTTAGTGGTGACTGCTCAGAAGTTCCCCTCTCTGAGCATTCCCTTTTCCTACACCCATAATCTTCAAGCCATTGGAGAGCTAAGATGACTTAACTCATTAGCTGAGCAAAAAATGTTGAACGCTATTGCATGCTCTGCAGAAACTTCACTAAAACCTCAGCATCTTCCAGCAAGACAAAAATGATGAGCCAAGAAATAACCCTTTGCAAGCTGTTGGCCAGAGAAGTGATCCCTATGGATACTAAGCCAAATTCAGCCCTTTTTACAGTTCCAACTGTGGGGCTTGTTTACTTGACTTTGAAAACCTCTCTGAAGATTATGCAGGAACTTCTTGGAGAGAAAAGATATGCTTGGAGACTTAGGTCTTGTAATTCTTAAACATGTGTATATGAACCCCAGTCCTGAAGAGAAATTTCTTTTCATCAATTTTTAAAAGCAGATTTCAGCATTGTGGATTTGAGAGCATAGGAAGGAGAAAGACTAAAAATAGGGATTGAAGTATTTGCAGGCTAGTTTTCATATTGCTGTGAATAATCACTTGAGTTAGTCCAGAAGAGCATTAATCTAAACACAGGCCTTGTTTTACTTAACAGATATTTGTGAAACTGGCATCTGATACCTCTTTTTGAGAACCTTCCATAAGCATTAATCACCAGCACCCTAATAGAAGCAAGAACAGCAGCTTTTTGGTAATAAAATGAATACTTTATTTATGTATTTTTAAACTAATTAATCCTGGCAGGCCAAATGAATGTCTTCCAGCTGCTACAGATGGTTTTCACATGACTAAATATTTGGTGTGTAGAAAAACCTAGAATAGTGGAACCACAAGATATTAAGTATTTAATTATTGTCCTGGAATGTAAATATGCCCTTGATATTTTAAATCTGTTTGCCCAAATTTCAAGTGTTCTCTTAAAAATCCATCAAACAATACAGTTCCGATCTTGGTATCTGTGACTACTCAGCATCTTCTCCAAATTTATTTAAATATTAGAGTGGGTCTTAGCGACAGGAATTTGCTTAACTGCAGAAATAATCCCAGCTGCTTGAGGCAGAACCCAGGATCAAGGTTTGAGATGTAATGGACTAATTCTGTTCTAGATGCCTGCTTTCAGATTTAGCCATAAAAATCCTTTAAAAACCCTTTCTAGGCTCAGGTCTGCCTGTTAAGGTCTTAAGGAGGTTTTTTAATATAAAATACAAATTGTAGAGACAATCAGCAGTTGATTTTCAGCCTGTGTCTTACCCATTTAGTACACATTCTGGCCATGTAAAGCAACCTCATTTCTTGAATGATCCAAGCCCACAAGATTTCCCTCATGTGAGTGTGTCAGAGGTAATTTCTCTTGTGGTTCAGGTCTGTGTGGCTGCAGATCATACACAACCAGCATGTGCACTCAGGCTTCTTGTAAAAATGTCTTTTTGTAGTTCTAATAAAACAAAAGAAAGGGAATCATATAAAATATGTATCTGAAAGGCTTAACCTTCAGCAGACAAAAATTCCTCTCTGAGGTGCACGCCTGATGGTTCCTGTATATTGCTCAGGATGGGAAGACAACAAAAAAAGAATAGGAACAAAAACCATGGGTCCTAAGCTGTCCCTGGGTGCAAGGACTGCGTTTGTCAGCATCATGAGCCCCAGTACCAGCTTAAACTCCTGACTTCTGCCAGTCTTTTGACCTCAAATTGGAATTCCACTACTCTCATTTAAGGAAAACGTGGCTTTTTCCTTTTTTAAAAACGAACCCATTTTGAACTGGTGCATAACTTCCTGGTGCTGCCCTATTCCAGCCCTGCCTGCCAGCTCAGCCTGCTCACTGCTAAACCCCCAAGTTTAAATAGCAGGAGCAGCTAGCAGAGGCATGGTGTTGGGTGAAAGATCTGGACTCTGGATTAGCTGTGCTCTGTAACAGCCTGTCTGTTACAGGCTTGGAAGGGACCTTGAAGACCACGTTTCTCTCTTCCTTCTCCTCCTCCCTTTTCTCCTGCTTCTCACAGAGTCAGGGTTGTGCAATCCGTAGGGGCAGGTCTGTGACAGCGTTGGGGGCTGTCACAGTTTCCACTGACAGGGGTATGTGCTGCATCTCAGAAGGAGAATAAAGATGGAACTTGGACCTCAGTTCCATTTTTAGTTCTACAGGCCTTGCCTAGTGCCAGAACCCTGTGAGGTACAAATCCCAGGAGAGATATAGCATTACTCCCTGACCTGCAGGTATGACATGGGTAAATAATATTTTGCTGCTGACAGCTGTTAGAGAATTGAGGAAGCCACAGTCCAATGAGAGGTGTGGGATGTCAGCTCTGTGGAAACGGAGAACTTTTTGCATTAATGATCTTACAAATTATATGGAATAATGATATGTTTGTGTTACTGGCATTAGAGAGTCAGGGAGCTAAATTGCTTCCCAGGTAAATCTTTAGTTTGTGTCCTTAAATTTGGATTATTTATTCTCATCTGCCGCTTTCTTTGGCACATGGACATTTTCCAAGAGAAAAGTCAGCATTTAAATCTGAAGGCATTTCAGTCCTCCTTTTAACTCAGAGAACAAATCACATGAAGAAAATTGCTGTTTGCCCAACTCAGAACATTCTGGAATACATGCACTGGTAGTGCTACTCACCAAGAGTCATTAAAAGCAAAAATTGCACAGCGTGTTTTGCATCTATCTCAGCCAAGAGCAATTTTATTTCTGCTATTTCTCAACCCTATGCAAACACCATATAACTCACAGAAAGATTACATCTGGCCCAATGTGCGTGTGCAGAACTCTTGGATGTGTTGCTTTTGGAGAGCCCAGAGCTGAGTGTGGGAAATCTCAACTGCATGTCAGGTTGGTGAAGTGCACAGATTGTGTTGTGCCTCATGAAGTGTGAAACAGCAACAACTGCAGGATGATGAAGTAATGTTTCCTTGATAGTTTTGAGTTTTTATTTTAGAAGATGTAGAGCAGAACTTTGAATAAGAATGAAAGAGGGCCATGAAGAGACCTTGAATAATGGGATCCCAAGAAGATCACACTGTTTGAGCCACAGTGACCCTTTCAAGTGACAGTCCAGGTTCTGCTGCTCACCTTGTTAGCACCTGACTTGGTAATTCAGGCTAATAATGATGTTCATGAGTTTTTCACTTTATATTAGGAGTTTCGCTTGTTCTCTTTTGGTTTTTTTTTTTCCTGTCATCATGACTTTGAGCAATAGAAAGGCTTTGGAAGTGAAATACGTCTTCGCGAAACTGGAATCGTGTCTCTTGTGAAAATTTAGAGTAACTTGTTGCAAGTGTCCGATTTCTAGTCACAAGTAATGACATTTAAACCCCTTTTGGAAATACAATCCCTGTGCTGATGTCACCCTTGGTTTATGATGTGACTGCTTTTGTTGCTGGACAAGTACTTGAGTGTTTGCTGGTGAAGTGATGATTTACTCCTGAGAGTGCCTGGCTGTGGCACCTGCTGTGGCTGACCTGTGCTAGAGGAGCACCCTGGCATAGCCGGGCTCCTGCTGCTCCATCGCTTTCAGCAATGCAAGGTAACACAGTTGGGCTGAGCTTTTATTTCTGGGCTTTGCCACTTGGGGACAAATAGCTTGTAAATTAGTTCAGATCAGTTTGAGAGCAGAGGGAGGGTTGTTGGCATTGCAGCAAAGCCTCTGATCCTCGGGCTGCTTGAGCTTGTGAACATCTCTGGAAATGTTTTCCCAACAGTCAGAGTTGCTGCTGCTTCCATCAGCATCAGAGAGCGTGGAGCACCTTCCCTGCAGCAGAGAAACAAGGCATTGCTTCAGATCTGCTGCTTCAAGGGCTCAGACAGCAGCTCTTCCTGGTCTTCAGCTGAAAGCCAAGACAGTAGCCTCTGTTAGTGAAAATTCTGGTCCTTCTGATCCTTTTTAGCCTGTGAAAGATGCGTTTCATCTAGGTTTCCTTGTAAATCTAAGATGGGAATGAGAGAATGAGGTTCTGTAAAGAAGCCACAGACCTGGATCAGGGACTCTTGATGTTGTTACTTCTTTTCTGTTCATGTGGAATTTTCTTCTGTAAAGGAACAGCCTTTTCTCTCTTTCTGAGTTTCTAGGCACAGTCAGTCCACATGTTTACTGAGCTGCCTGCCAGCAGCAGCTCCATTCTGAGATAGACATGTCCTGTGGGCAGGGGATGGGGTTGGAAACTCCATGTGTGGCTGCACGATATAAAGGCATTCATACACTTTGTCAGCATTTGTGTCTCTTAAAATAGCTGTTTCCACATAGTCTTTGGGATGTGGCACAGTTTTCCCTTTCATGGGTGCCACCAAAGACTATCTCTGCACAGCAGAAACAGGAGCGCTCCTTTCATCTTGCAAATTGCTTTTTAGTACTTGCAAGGAGTTATTTTGTAGAGATTTTATGTGAAATATGTGACAACTGCAATTGGTGGCTTCTATTATTTATATTTTGCAGTACATAAGAGTAATTTTAAAGGTGGCAGTGAGAACAGTTTGAAGATAACTCTGTATTGCTCTGATAGCTCTGTAAATGACACGTGCCGACCAAATCACCTGGCAGAGAAGTCTTCAGTCACGGAAGGGAATTTGTGTCACTTATGCTGGCAGAGCAGTGAGTGAAGGTGTTCTCTTGCCCTCGCAGCCCTGCCATCTGTCCCTTTCCCGGGCCGTGCTGTCCTGAGAGCGCTGCCCCGTTTCGGGAGGTGGCAGCTGGCACACACAGCATCTCCCGGGCAACAAATGATCCTGCTTTTGTTTCGGAGAACCGGCAAGCCCTTCGCAGCGTGGTAACATGAGACAATTTGTCCCTGCCAGGGTTCAGTCCTCCCCCAGATTTAGAAGCTGCTCGCATGCTTGGTGCTGCAGGGCTGGCATTGCCTTTGCCTGCAAGGGACACCAGCAGCTGTAAAAAGCGCTTTATAGGGAGGCTGTCCGTGTTCCTTGGGCTGAGAGCCAGCGCAGGTGGAGAGGCCCTGCGGGACAGAGAGACTGCACAAGTGTCACTGCAGCCTCTCCTGTCACCTTCCTGGCTTTTTTTCTCTCAGCAGATTTTGGAGAGCCCCAAAAGGCACAGAACAGCCAGGGCTCAGATGCACATCACCTCTCTCCATCAATAGATCTGCTTGTTTGTAAGGAAACAACTGCAAACTGTGTTTGAGAGGCAAAGGATCAAATCGGAAAAGAGAGTATTTTGACCAAATTTGGTGAAAAAATTCACTTTGCCCTTTAAGTAATAGGCGTGCATTAAATAAAGCATATCTGGGATATGTATCTATTCCTGCTACTGGAAGTCAAAGTTGCTTTGTTTATTGAAAAGAAACATGAAGCTGAGCAGAGCCTTAATCAGCAAAAGAGCTTTCAGTTTTTTTTGCTGGGGAGACAGGGAATAGGAGACTGGGCTCAATTGTGCAGGTTGGTTTTCAGCACATGAGCAAAAAACACCATCACTGATGCTATGTCCAGTGCTTGAGGCAGCCCCTTGGTTGCCTTTTTGGGCGAAACAGAGCTATAATCTCAAAAGCATCTTTTACTAAGGACTGCAAAAAGCTTTGTAAATGCTAACTTAAATTACATATCAACTCAGAAATAAGAATGGCTTCGTCCTCAATTGAAAAAGCAGCCGTCTCTAAGGGAAGGAAAAGTGCAAAGTGCAGCATAAGGATCCGGTTGTGAGAGAATTTCAGGGAAATAGAGTGGAATTACATTATTTTGCAGTAGTATCTACACTAAGATGCACAGGCCCCAAGAACGAACAACTAGAGCAGTCAAATTATTTTTTCTGCATATAGGCTTTGATGTCTGTTTGAGTTGCAGGATTCCTATGTGCTGAGCTGATCCAAGATGAAGGTACATTGGCCCCAGTGTGCAGTTAGTCATTTCCTGTCAAGCTTTCACGTTTGAATTCTGTTGTACTGCATATGACCTTTATTTTGTGGGGCAAAGAGATCTTGAAAACACTATTGCCAGGAATCCTTGGATTGTTACATTGGATAAGCAGTGAGGCATTTATATGGCTGTGGGTTACATAGGTATAAACTAATTCAGTGCAAAATTAAACTTTCAATGCTAGATTGTAACATGCTCACAACATGCTTATTGGGAGTAGCTGCACACCTGTCCCTTGCTCCTTTTTAAGAACTGACAGGAGCAGCCCTTCCTCTGGGCTGCATCTCTTGCTCCTCGGATCACACCAAAGCTCCTGTGATCAGTCACATTCCCTGAAGCTTGGCTTCAGCACCTTTCTTCCTCTTATGGCCACTGTGACCATGTGTGCAGCTGCTGCCCTCAGCCAACCCCTCGCCTCGGTGGTAGCTGTGCCTGGCTGCCAGAGTCCCCTGCTTGTCCCTGGCACGTGGCAGGAGTACCTGTCACGAGGAGTTTGGGCCAGGCTGGCTCTCTTTTCTCTGCAGCCTCCTCAGAGATAAGCCAGAATCTCTCCTGGCATGTTGAAGCCATGGGTTTTCTTAACTGCGTGGCAGAAGGGTCTGTGTTGAGCTGGGCAGAAGTTTCTGGTGTGTTCTTATCTTGCTCCTCTGCTCTCACACTTCCTCCATCAGTTAATGGTTGGTTTGAATGTGATGGGTCCAAAGTGCCTAAATTATTTCAATTCCTGACTTCCTGTTAAGTGCACAGAATTTGCTTACTTTGTGCTCATTTTGAGTAAGATTAACAGTTGATCTCTTGAGCAAACATTCCAGTTTAATGTCTGGTTGAATGACAGAGGCTGCTTGCTCTGCGTGTTCCCAAACAGTTACTGCTGTTAGCTATACCTCTAAGGGTCAGGATTTTGTTCAGAACCTAAAATAGTTAGTTAACCCCTACAGATATTTAGTACTAGATTTTTAACTCTGAAACCATCCTCTCCTTTTTTTCCTAGGCACAATTTTTAATTTTAAGGTTGCACAGTAGGAACTCTTCAGCGTCTTTCTCAGACCTTGGTAGAATTAGCTTTCCTCAAAGAAAGTAAGTCCAGAGCAAGGGCTGAGTTGTCTCTTGTGCCTCTGCCTGTGCTGCTGGTACCTCACAAGCCCAGCCCAGCAGTGATGGCAGCTTGCCCTTGCTCTCCTTGGACCAGGTGTGATGTGTCCATCACGCTGTGCAAACAGCACAGTGTTTCCTGCAGGCACCTCCGGGCAGGTGTGATTTTCTTACTGATTGTATTCTGTTTAAGAGTACAATCAGACATTTGTGGAATAGGCGTGTTTTTGGCACTTTATCTATAAGCTGTCAGGAGTAATCTGTGATATGGCTTTGTTCTTTGGATGGGGCACCTCAGAGATCCCTTCTGAACAATGGGAAACCCTTATTTTGTCATTCTAAGCCTTTAAAATCATGCAACAGTTTAGGTCTTGTGGCTTGGCAGATTCTGCTGCTTCAATTTTAACGGATTCTGCTGCTTCTTCCTCACAAAGCTGTGGGCATTTTCAGGAAGCTGCTTACCTTACTGACAGCAAGTTATTTTATTTGAAATGCAAGGTGTTTCTTTACAGTGCTGCCAGCCGTTTTACTCAATCTCTTGCAGAGCCTGGAGCAAGCAGTGACTGCTGTGGGCAGGAGGGTGTCCTGCCCGTGCTTGGGGGAAAGGCTGAGGTAGAGCTTGCTCAGCAGAGCTGGCTGCATGCACATGCATGAGCACAACACCCCAGTGGTGCAGGGAGGCTGTGGCAGTGCACCCAGCTCATCTGCTTATCTCCTGCCTCTGAGCCTGACTGCAAGAACCAAATTTTCCCTGTGCGTTGGAGCATCCTCTGGTTGTGCTGGTCATGGGGAAGCTGCTGTGTGAGCCTTGTGGCTGTCCTGGTGGTCCCTGCAAAGAATCTACTCCTTGCCATGCAGGATCCCTCCTTCCTGTTTAAGATTTCTGAGCCATCCCCGGGAAGGCTGAGGCTGGAAGGCAGCTTGGAGGGGAGAGCTGAGGGCAGGAAGTGACTCACTGGTGCTGAAAGGTTTGATGCAACTCTGCTCCCAGGGGTGCCCCATGCAGGCTGGGTCACCCTGAGCCAGCACTGGGACCTCTCCCCAGCTGCCTCAAGCTGTTGTGTGATAGCCCTGGGGATGCACCAGGTTTGCAGCAGTGCTGCTGGGTTTGGGAGCAGTGACAGGGTGCGGGTAGGCAGCAGCATGAGTACGTGTGGAGAAACCTCCACAGCAGAGCTAGCCCCCGAGAACCTGGGCTGGCCTGGGGCCAGGGTGCACAGTGACCCTGTGCAGATCTCCAGAAGGGGTGTCAGGAAATGTGGAATGAAAGCACTCCCAGCATAGGAGAGGCTGGAGCTGCTCCTCAGAGCAAGCAGCTGGTTTGCCTTTTAGGGTCGGTAGCAGGCAGAAACAATTTCATGCAGATTCCAGGACCCATAATGGTTCTGGAAAGCTAGCAGGAACAGAAAGTGTTCTTCTCCTCTGCTGACCTTGGAGTGCTTTGAGGACTGTCTTTCAAAGCCATGTCCCTGGACGGTTTCATCCTTACATGGGGAATACTTGCCTGCCCCAGTGAGGTCGTGCTTTCTCTTCTGTGTGTCTGTTTAGGTGTGAACTGCAACTGCTTATATTTATGCTCAGACAGCCCTGGGGAGGTGAGAATAGGCAGGGACCTGACAGACAGTCAAAGGCAGGTCTTTTCCTGTGTCCTGGAAAGATTAAGTGTTTCCCTAGGAATAGCCCCATGGATTACTCTAGGGTGAGTCTGTGGAGCAGCTGGTTGTGAGCTGACAACAAACTGGTGTGAAGTTACATGGGGTTACAGGTTCACCACGCACAAGACTCCACATCTAAGGAGTTTATTGTAGGAGGAACCTCTCAAAAGGGCAGTTAAACTCTTCAGTGATAGTGTGAATCAGGCCTTACTCTGTCTGTGTTGCCTCCTTTGCATAACAAATTCCTGGTTTATTGGTGCTAAAATTAATGTAATGATCTCCTGGGGCTGTTGCTAAGCCATCGGCTTGGGACAATGACACCAGGATGGTATTGGGTGCATGTTACTCTCTAATTAGAAAGTGGACTTTGCTGTGCTTCCTTGACAAATTGCTGACCTTTCCCATACATGAGGCTATTCTGAGCTCTGCTCCAGACTGATCAGATTTGCATGGTAGAGCACTTTGAATGTTGTTTGTGAGTGGAGCTCTTGTTCCTAAAGCTGTCCACGGGCACAGGAGAGGAACTGAACTTCCTTTGCTCCAAGCACAACTACATCTTTCAGAGGGAAAGAGGAGGCAGCTGGCAGGCATATATCTGTGTTTATTTTTGCCCTTCAACAGCTAGTGAGACAGCTGAGCAATATCCCACATCCAGCTCCACCATCAACCTCTACAAGGGACCTGCTTCAGCAAACCTTGTCCCCCTGGGCCAGAGCCATCTGGCAATGGGCAAACACTTATTTGCAACTGCAACCCCATCATTATAGGGCAACACCTTGGTTAGCATTTGAGGCGTTCCTGACATCAGCCCAGCACACCCAACACACAGCTGATGTTGACGGGGTGATGCAGACTGAAAGGGTGAGCACATGCTCACTGGTGCAAGAGCAATGGCCTACATTCTACCTTCTATGTCTGAGCCTCAATTAAAGGGGTTTTTAATGCATTTTAAAACTCTCCTTCATAAGGAAGGCAATTCCCAGGCTCATCATTACAATCACAGTAAGAATTGTGGGCTTTTCTATTTCTTGTACTCCATTTCTTTTGTCCCTTCCTCTTCCCAGTGTGTTTGGTCTCACAGCACCACATCTCAGGGACAAAGATGCTCCGTTTGCCTTGGCTCTGCCCAGACCTCATTGCCCCTGCCCAGCTCTGTATGTGAGAGGAGAACAAAGGGAGCAAACAGCTTATCTAACACAAATAACCCTGAGCAAACTTCCTGGGCCTGTTCTTGTTCTGTGGAAAAGGCAGCTCAAAGTCTGTTGCTGTGTGCGCTGGCTGCAGCCTTGGCCACATAAGGCTCTGGAGCTGGAGCTGTGCTGCACAGCCAGCCTGGGGAGCACACTCAGCTGGAGTGTGCAGAGCTGTGCACAGACTTTGGGGAGAAACCACTCCAAGTGGAGACAAGCCTGGCCCAGCACTTTAGGGTTCTCCTTGGTGTATCATTCCTGGAGGGTTTGTTTTTCACTTCCTCTTCTGACAGCATCAGGGTCAGGGTAGTGGTGCTCTGAAGGCTTATTCCTTGTCACTGGTGAAACCCCAGGCTTCTTCATTCAGGTTGTTTTTTCTTCCTTTGTGTTTTCTGATGTCCTCTGAGCGTGTATTACTGGACCACAGAGTTAAAGTGCAGCCCAGTGAGAAACATGGAAGTTCCCTGCTCTGGCAGTGCCTTAGCTCCCAGGCCATGAGTGCTCATTAGATGTCCTCTTATTACAGACACACCTTGGAAAGTTCCCTTCACCAGGTCTGGGAGGGGGAGGAGGAGAGTTGGAAATTTCATTTAATTCTTTGCCAGAGAAAAAGGTCCCAGGTAGCTTCAGGGAGCAAAAGTGGGGTGGAGAGAAGGCAGCAGGAGCTGTGTGGGGATCAGAGGAGCTGCTGTCCAGTTATGGGAGCACCTTGGGGGTGCCCCAGAGGGGAGAGACACTGGGGCAGAGCTGGAGCAGCAGGTCCAGTTCAGCTCCTTGCAGCAAACCACCACGTGCCTGCCTTGTGTCCACTGTGTCTCCTTGTTCTGCAGGCAGTGCACAGGGCTGCTGCTTGGAGCTTTGGGGGAGGCTTTTGGGAGCACTGGCAAGGACAAGCTGGTCCCATGGCCACAGCCACACACACTGCAGGGCACGGAGCGGGCAGTGGCCTGGGTGGCAGCTGGTAACGAGTGTCTGAAAAGGGACTTTGTTCCTCCTCGCTTGGTCACGTAGCCATGTGGGAGCACTGGATTTATTCTCCATCAGTCCTATCGGCACATACCAGGCTTGACAACAGCTGGGAGCTGTGTGGCTTGGCCAAGAATAGCCCTGGGGAACTCGGGGCTGTGAGTCAGAGCTGTCTGGATCAGCTCCTGTCCTGGAGGCTGCCTCACAATCTAAGCCTGTGTGGAGGGGGTGCAGGGGCTAGCGGGGAGCTCCCTGACCATTAAATGTTTAACTGCAGATTGAGCTGGAATTGCTCTTTGTGAAGTGGGTGGGTTCCTGAAGAACACAGCAGTGGAGGTGCTCTGCAGCTGACAGCTCCCATGTAACTCAATGGGCTTGTCTACACTTGACAGCAACCTGGGTTAAAGCAGGGTGTGATTTTGCAAGTGGAAAACTCCATGTTTAGTAATAGCCAGGCTAAACTAAACAAGGGGAAGATACTCTTGTCCTGGAGTTAATGCTCCAAAGAAAACAAAATAGTTCCACAAACGTGTTGTCTGTGCGGGAGAAAAAGAACAAGGAGAGATGCAGGTCTCCTTCATGTCAAGCCCCAACAGTGCTTGTGGAACACCCATCTGCCCCTTAGCTTCTCCCTGGAGAGTGTTTGTAGTTGCTACAGACCATGCTGGGCTGAGTGTGGGTCTCTGAAGGGCAGCTGGACAGACAGATCTCCCTTAGCCTGGCTCTCAGATGTCACAGCAGACATACAACCACTTGGCATGTGCATGGTTTTGGTGCCAAACCAAAACTTTTCATGCAGGAATTTTCTCCCTTTTTATTTTACGTTTCACTTCCCAGGAAGGTAGCAAAGAGCGAGGAGCTTAGCTGCATGCAGGTTTTCTGAGTGGTGCCAAAGTGCTGCAGCTGTGAACTGGAGTAAAAGCCTGAAGCAAGCTTCATTGCAGGCTCTTGGGGAAGTTCATGCAGCCCCAAAGCAGGAGCACAGCGTGGGTCTGTCCCCTGTGCTGACAGGTTTTGGCTCAGTGCAGGGATCTGGTCCTTGGCCTCTGGAGGTGGCAGGGCCGTGCAGGGACATCTCGGACAGCCTAAGCTGATACTGACCCACACCTGCTCTGATCTTTGCTTTGCTTGTGAAGGAGGTGAAGGAGGGCCTCAGACCGGCACCATGACTGAGTGCTTCGACTGTGACAACTGCAAGGAGTCGCTGTATGGGCGCAAGTACATCCAGATGGACAATGGCCCCTACTGCATCCCCTGCTACGACGCGCACTTCGCCAACACCTGCGACGAGTGCAAAGAGCTGATTGGCCACGACTGCAGGGTGAGTAGAGGCTCTGCAGGCAAGCAGCTCAGTTCCCAGGGCCTTTGGTCCCCTCCTCATGCTGACTGTACTCGCAGGAGCTGTACTATGAGGACCGCCATTACCACGAGCACTGCTTCCGTTGCTTCCGCTGCGATCGCTCTCTGGCTGATGAGCCATTCACATGCCAGGGCAAGGAGCTGCTGTGCAACGACTGCTACTGCAGCGAGTTCTCCTCCAAATGTATCGCTTGTGAGAAGACTGTCATGCCAGGTAGGAGCAGGTGGATTCGAGCACTGTAGTCTGTTCTGGTCCCTTGGTGTCAATTGGGGCTCCAGGTCCAGTATGAGAGCAGCACAGGAGAGAGCTGGAGCTCTGTTTTCCTGCCATCCTGTCACTGCATGGAGAGGGCTGGGTCCTTTGGTTGTCCAGCAAGACAGGGCGATGCCTGGCTGTGGTCACCACAGCAGCCCCATCTGTCTGTTCCCCCTTTCCATGGGGAAGTGAATGAGGGAGGAGATAACAAAGGGTTTCCTGGGCATTTTCTGCTGTGTGCTGACAAGAAGAGACAGAATGACTGAAGATGTGTGAGTGTCTCTGGAGAAGGCCTGAGGCAAAGGCGTGTGTGTCTTTACTTGGCTATTTTGGCACCATCTTCAGATGTAGGTTACGTCAGGCATCTCTGCCATGGCCTTTGTGCCAGTGCTGGGGATGTATTCCTGCAGCCCTCCCCTTGTGGCTGTGCTGTGGGCATGAGGCCCCCTCTCCAGCTGCCCATGGTCCTGAGCTAACACGGGGAGGGAAGCACAGAGCCAGGAGTGCAGGACCACAGTTCATCCTGCCCAGCCCCCATCCCTGTGTGTGTGTGTGTGCTGCTTCCTTCACTGCAGGGCTCTCTTTGCAGGCTCCCGTAAGCTGGAGTACAACGGACAGACCTGGCACGAGCATTGCTTCATATGCAGCAGCTGCCAGCAGCCCATTGGGTCACGCTCCTTCATCCCAGACAAGAAGGATTATTACTGTGTCCCCTGCTACGAGAGCAAGTTCGCTCCTCGCTGCACTCGATGCAAAAAGGTACATGTGGCCTGGCAGCCCAGAGCCCCCAGCTCTGACGCAGGGACAGGGAACTCTGCTCCTGCCTGAGCGCTGTCACAGGTGCCAGCACCTCAGCTGGGCTGTTTCTCTTTGTCTGTGTGTCACCAGCATGTGTTTTCTTCCTGCAGACCCTCACCAAGGGAGGAGTGACCTACCGGGATGAGCCCTGGCACAAGGAGTGCTTTGTCTGCACGGGCTGCAAGACCCCCTTGGCTGGGCAGCAGTTCACCTCCCAGGATGACAACCCATACTGCATCAAGTGCTTTGGGAACCTCTATGCCAAGAAGTGCAGTGCGTGCACAAAGCCCATCACAGGTGAGAGAACAGCTCTGCGAGGAACCCCGTGGTCCTGGGGCTACTTCTGTCCCTTTGTCTGCATCTTTCAAAGCGGTGAACTGTGTCCTGTGGGAGGAATTCCCTCTACCCACAGATAAAGGCTCCAGAGTAACCCCTCAAACCATGATCTCATGTCTTCAGCTTGCCTTCTTTGATACTGATTGCTGTGTCCTGTGAAAAGGTTGTTCGCAGACAGGGAAAGCCAAGAGTAGCACATAGTGCAGGGGAGTCTGCACCTGCTGGACCTGCCTAAGGCAGGGGTTCTGCAGAACCCCCTAAGAGAGTCTGGCTTCCTTCCTGCCCTCCCCCACTTGACATTCCCCCTTGCAACTCCCAGGTTCTTGCTGCTGGGAAGGCAGGAGAAGCTGTGAATCAGCTGGTGACTCAGAGGTTGATTCTGGCTGAGGACAGCTCCCAGGCATCCACTTCCCCTCTGGTCCTTTTGAGTTGGTTGCAGTCCTGGGGAGAAGAGGGTCACAGCTCCACCAGTCCAACAACTGCCAACAGAAGAAGGAAGCTCCTGTGGAGCCTCTGCAGGAGCCTGGGCCTGAGCTGGTGGCAGGATGGCTCTTCCCAGGATTTGAGTAGTTCTGTCTGCCTTCATCCACTGTAATGGTGCAGCTCCTCTCCCTGATTCTCCTAGGGGAGAAAATCATGATTCTGGTCCAAATATGTCAACCCTGCAAAGTCTGCTCTGAAGCAATTTTGGTGCTTTTCCCCCACCAGAGTGGAGATTAGTATTTCAGATATATTTGATCTCAGGGTGTGTTTTGGCTGCCACCACGCGTGCCGTGTGTGCAGACCTGACCTGGAGATAAGCAGGCCAGGGCTCAGTCTGTTCAGAAAGCTCATCTCCCAGTTTCCCCAGAGACTGACGTTGCCCTCTGTCCCTCCCACAGGCTTTGGTGGTGGCAAATACGTCTCCTTTGAGGACCGTCACTGGCACCACAACTGCTTCAACTGTGCGCGCTGCAGCACCTCGCTGGTGGGGAAAGGCTTCATCCCTGACAACGATGAGATCCTGTGCCGTGACTGCAGCAGCGACCTATGAGCCCTCCAGGACACCACGGAGCAGGGGCTTCCTCTACTCTTCAGGGCCTGTGTGCCACATTCCCCAGCAGCATTTCAGGGGCAGAGCACAAGGCACAGGAGATGGGGGCTGACCCCAAACTGCGGTGTCTTCAGGGGGTTCCTGTGCCCCCTCCCTGAAGGCTAGATTATGCTGTGCTATGGCTCTGTGCAGTCAAAGCTGAATAAAGCTGAAAAAGGAGCTTCAAGACCCCCCATTATTTACTCTTTCTTTTCGCTTCCAGTCTAACCAGGCACGAGCCCAGGCCCCAGCTGAGCAAAGGGCGGGAGTGTCTTCTGCACTGGGCTGCTAGATCTGCATCCTGGCAAGCATGTATTCACCCCCTGGCAAAGTGCTGACTTCTCTTCTTTCTCCATGTGCTTTCCTCACGCTCAGTGACACAAGGCAGTGTCTCAGGGCCATGCTTGGCCATGCAGCTTGGCCTGTGTCACAGCTGGCTTTGCACAGCCTTCCCATATGCACAGCTGGCTGGCATGAAGGGCACTATCTTCTCTTCTGGAGGTTTGGGGACACCAGGCTGGAGTGTGGCCAGGAGAAGAGCATACATCCTGTCAGATGGGATCCACCTCTGGAATTGTGTAGTACCTCACTCGTTGCTCAGCACCTCCACAGAGGTGCTCTCCTAGCTGTGAATGAGAAGTTCAAGTGACTTGTAATACCCTATTCCCATCCACCTGTGCTGTGACCTCCCATGGCTGGGGTGGCTGAGCTGGAGCTGGGAGTGCAGGGCTGCTGATGCTCAGATGTGTCTGGCTGAGCCCTAGAGAAGGACATGCTGAAGGTTGAGAGCACTCATGAGAGCTTCTCATGAGGATCCATGGGACAGGCACTGGTATACAGAGGCCTCCATTAATCCAGGAAAGGGATTGCCCAGAGATTGTCCCTGTGATTAGTAGCTGCTGGGGGAGTCTGCAAGAGCACAGGGCTCCAGCACAGAGAGCAGCTGAGGGGGCAGCAGGATGTCTGTGTCCCCAGTGGCAGGCAGGGAGTGGTGGCTCCTTCCAGCCACACTCATCCTTCTGTGTGTCCCAAACGAGAAGCAAAGCAAAGATGGCACCTGTTGGAGGGGATTTTGCATTGCCCCAGTCCCAGCTGGCCCTACCTGCAAAACAGGGTGTCCTGAGCCATCCCAGACCCACATGAGGCCTTGAGCAATCCTTACCCCTGGCTGAGCTGCCCTGGGCTGAGTCCCCTCAGTGGGATGCTCATGCCTGCCTTGTCTGTACATCCTTCTGCTTCTGTCTCGCTGGGGCACTTTTGCCAACCCTGCTTTCCTGCTTAGTCAGCCACATGCTTTTCTGAAAACCTGTTCTTGTGGGTTTATTTCTCTTTTGTACTCATTCATCATGAATATCCATCATTTTGTACACAACTACAGGATGAAGGGGCGAGCCCCCCACCTGGGCTTCACTTAGGAACAGAAAATGTTATGCATGTTGAAGTGTTATTACTCTGTGTTCAGATCCTTGTTGAATCTTTGTTTGGAAGCTTTGATGACAGCAAATCAGAGTCTGTGTGTTTGCTATTATGAGAGGAGCTTGGAGCCATCTCCAGAAGGAATTGTCCTAAACCTCAGCGTCCTCTGTATTTCCTACAGCTTTATACAATAAACTGTTTTCGTGACACTTGCTCTTCTGTGTCTCTTGAACAGCAGGCACAGAACAGAGTACTGAGTTGGTGCTGGGCTCTGCTCAGCCTTGCCTTGTCCCTAATCCCATTCTGGGGACAGGCAACCTCTGCTGTGCTCGTGCCTGCCTTCCCAAACCTCACCCCAGCCTCAGCTGCGCCAGCCCTGTGGTTATGGCAGCATCTCCCTTGTCCTGCTGGCTGGCTGCAGTGGGGGGTTCCTGGGGGGTGTCCATCTGTCCATGCTTGCTGTCTGTACAGGCAGGCAGTTCTGCAGGACGGGCCCCAGCAGGACACAGGGTGCCAGTCCTGTGTGGGC
>VRYO01001760.1:3883176-3912526 GCA_009812075.1 Sialia sialis | reverse complement strand
GTGCACTGCCTGTCCATGCCACGACATTCCAAGGGGGCTCGGGTAGACGTTGCTGCTGCCACCAGCCAGGATATCCATGGTCCCTCTTGGCAGCCTTCCCTGAAGTGCTGCATGCTCTTTACTCATGTTTAGCAGTCAGGGAGCCGTTTATTTCCTAACATATGAAACTATTTTCCACAGATCCTTTACATTTACTAACAGCTGCCCTGGCTTTCTCTGGATTTGCCTGCTCTGGCCCCCCCAGCACAGTGGCTGGGCTCCCGTGGGTGCTGCTCCAGTGGCAGGATGGGCACAATCCACTGGTGTATGCACATTCCTCCCTGCTCTGGTGCCTGAAAATCTAGCATGGTTTTTGTTGCTGTTGCTGCCCTGTAACCTGGGCTGGGCTCTGGTGCTGTGCTGGGCCTTGGAGGGTGAGTGAGCAGCTCCAGCCCAGAGGTTCCCAGCTGAGCCTCTCCTCCAGCAGCAGCAGCACAAGCCGGGTTTTCTGCACTGCTGTTTCCAGGGATTAACCGCAAAAGGTTTCTGTACAAAGGGCCCCCAGGCTCCTCTTTCAGTCAGCCTCCAGAGCCTCACGTTTTTAGCCAAAAAAGGAAATGACCCAGCTGCACATAGCACTGGAACATCTGGATTTTATCCCTGTCATGAATGGGTCATGGCTGTACATGGCCCAGTGCCTGATTTACAGGAGGGGGAGGGTGATGTCATGCACAAACATCCCCCGAGACTCTGGAGTGCGGGTCTGAAACAGTCATGGAAATTTTATTAAGCACAAAAAGTGGTGTGAGGGGGGTCAGGCTGGGGCTGTTGTGCTGCTGAGGTGGGAGTGGGGAAGCTGCTGAGGACATGGGGCAACACTGCAGGGGTAGAAAGAAACGCTGGCATTGACCAAATCTGCCTAAGCTGTGCTGTCCCACACCACTGTGGACCCCCACGGGCAGAGCCAGGCTCAAGCCACTGCCTGGGAATTCCTGTGCAGGGCCAGGAGCTGGACTTTTGATGACTCTCATGGGTCTCTTCCAGTTCAGGATAGTCTGTGATTCTATGCATTTCAGCTCCTAGCCCCTGACAGGCTGTGCTGCTGCCCTGAAATGAAATGGCATCTCTTTGGCATTAAATGGCATCTCTTTGGCCAGCTTTCTCCCACTTTTCTCCCACCTCCTCCCATGTGCACTGCCATTTGTGGGGTGAGGAGGGTGGTCATGCAAGGGCTGGTCCTGTCCCACCTGGATTCTCCTGATGCCAGCAGCCCAAAATAAGGAGGCCATGTGGCTGGGTGGGACATTGCTGGATTTCCTTCCCTTTCCAGAGATGAAGTTTCATGCGGAGAAATGGAAGAACACTAAGTTCAGAATCTTATCTCTGTTTTTATTTTTAGACAGGCATTCATAAAGAAAAGTGATGTACTTTGGGGCAGCCTATAATGCAAGGGAGTAATTAAGGACAATATTCTTACCTGCAGCACCATCCTTTCTTCAGTGCCATTAATTAAGACAAATTTTTTTCTCGCTTTTGGCTTAGAGTAATTTATCGTGCATGGTAGAAAAATACGAATAATTTATTTGTATTCAGCGAGTTAAAATGTAATTACAGCTTTGCATTTGGCAGTGTGGGGGCAAGGCACGGCTATGATCCGTCCTTGGATTCAGGGTGGATCTGAAGAAAGCAGCTGAAACCCAAGTAGAATGTGGCAGTCTGTGGGATCTGTGCACCGCGATCGTGTGGCTCGGAGGGATCTGTGTCTGAAAGCAAAGCCTGCACCGCAGCACCGGCCCCGGGGAGCTGCGGCACGGACGAGCAACCCCGGGGAGGCCCCGAGGCCGGGGCAGCCCTGGCCCCAAACACCTCGAGGCGCCCGGTGCCACCAAGCACCGTGCTGGGACACGGCCCCGGGCTCCGACACCGCGCTGAGGGGGCCCGGCCGGGCCGCAGCCGCCTCCTGCCGGCCGCTCCGGGCACCGCCGCGCCCCGGAACCGGAACGTTCCCTCACACACAGCCGGGCCTTACCGGGGCCTTCCGGCGGGACCGGGAGCCGTGCGCGGGATGGAGACCATCCTGGAGCAGCAGCGGCGGTACCATGAGGAGCGGGAGCGCCTCATGGACGTGATGGTGAAGGAGATGCTCACCAAGAAGTCCACGGTGCGCCTGGGGCCTTGTGGGGTGCGGGAGGCCGCATCCCGGGCCCGTGCTCACCGCATCCCCTCTCCCCGCAGCTCCGCGACCAGATCAACTCGGACCATCGCACCCGGGCCATGCAGGACGTGAGTGCTCCGGGGCCGGGGCGGGAGCGGGGCTGGGGCGGGCCGGGCTCCCCGGGGCCAACGGGCCCGTCCCGGTAACGGGCCCTGCGGCGCTCGGGCCTCTCCTTTGTTCCGCAGAGGTACATGGAAGTGAGCGGCAACCTGCGGGACCTGTACGACGACAAGGACGGGTGAGTGTGCCCGGGGCCCTCGTGTGCCTGAAATCAATGGAAATGTCTAAAGAATAGTAACGGATGGAGATGTGGCGACTACGTGCAGGCCTGGAGCCGACTGCACATGGGAAGAGTTGTGTTCTGTCATGTCGTGGGGACGTGGCTGCTCCGGGGGTGTGTCAGGGACTGCAGTGTGTGCAGGGGGATGTGGCCCCGAGCTCCTGAGCCCGGTGGGCTGAGAGGTGCCCCACGACTTGGAGGTTTGCAGTCAGACGCTGCAGCATACACCTGGACTAAGGCTGGGCCAGTGTCACACTTGTTTTCCCTTCCCTTCCCTTCCCTTCCCTTCCCTTCCCTTCCCTTCCCTTCCCTTCCCTTCCCTTCCCTTCCCTTCCCTTCCCTTCCATCGTAATCTGTTGCTGTCCGTGAACTCGTAGCCTACGTAAGGAAGAGCTCAGTGCTATTTCCGGGCCAAATGAATTTGCGGAGTTTTACAACAGACTGAAGCAGATTAAGGAATTTCACAGGAAGCATCCAAATGAGGTGAGTAGTTACCTGCTCCATAGGGACAGGTGAAATGTGCTCTGTTGGGTCTCATGCCTACAGGAGACAGAGCTTTTGTTTCCCCACTTTTATTGCATTAACACACAAGTACTGAGAACACTCAGCAGTCACCTGAACACAGTTGCTCAGGGTTAGGCAGCATGCGAGGGAGCAGTGCAGGCACTCACCGTGTTCCCTGCTAGAACAGGGATGTTCAGCTGTGCTGGGATCGGATCTCACCTTTCTTAGTGTTGGCTAAAGTCACACTTTTGCCTTTGTGCAGAAAGAAAGGTGACAAAGCTTTGAGTCTCTTTTCTGTTTGCAATTTCATTATTTGTCACCTTGTGTGATTGTATATTAGTTATTCTGGGACAGGAACTGAAGTAAATCACTGTGCGGCTTGTATCTGCCCATGCAGATCTGTGTTCCTATGTCAGTGGAGTTTGAGGAACTGCTGAAGGCCAGAGACAACCCAAGTGAAGAAGCTCAGAGTAAGTTTGTAGTTTGCTCGAGCTCTGGCATTATTTAATAGGTTGTTTGATTTGGTTTGCCTGTTTCACCTCCCTTTTACTAAATGAATTCTGAAAATTCTCCTGTCATCTAAATGCTTCTGAGCTGCAATCCCTGGAACGTTCCCTAGTGAGGAACTGCTGTTCCTGAGGAATGTTCTGGTGCTTGCACAGAGCAGCAGTTGGGGCTGCTCAATGAATGTCAGAGGCATCATAGCACCTTCCTTAAGCATGACTTCACAGCTAATCCTTTTCCAGTTGTATAATAAGTAGGGAATATTAAGCTCATAATAAAGCTTGTCATGATCTTTCCTACAGATCTGGTGGAGTTCACTGATGAGGAGGGCTACGGACGATACTTGGATTTGCATGATTGTTACCTCAAGTACATTAACCTGAAATCATCAGAGGTGAGTGGCTCCTGTGTATGGGACCAAGGATCTCCAGCCCTGCACAGGCTGGGGCTTCTCTTTCTGAGAACTGAATGCTAATTTTTCTGTGTATGAACTCTGACTTTGTGTTCTTAGAAATTGGATTATATCACTTACTTATCCACATTTGACCAACTCTTCGATATTCCCAAGGAGAGAAAAAATGCTGAATACAAAAGGTGAGCCTGTTTGCCTGCCTGCTTCCTTTATGGCACTTGGTGAGAAAGAATTTGCTTCTGAAGTGTTCAGCTTATTATAATTAATTAACATCAATTAATTACAATTAACAGCCAAACTTAACTCACATAAATTGGATCCCTGAGCTCAGTCATGTGCCTGAGCCCCAAGCAAACTTGCAGTGCAGCAGAGATGTGGAGAGCCACATTTGGCTCAGAGGAGGAGCTTTAATGTACCCTTAGAACTGCCATTTCAAGAAAATCCTGTGTGGAAAACTGGCCTGACCCTGGACACGTTCCTCTGCAGCACTGGAGGGTAGTGATTGTCCAAAGATATGGTTAGAGGGTGATTGTGAATTACCTGCGCTCATGATTCCCCTGCCAGGTATCTTGAAATGCTCCTTGAGTACCTGCAGGATTACACAGATCGAGTGAAGCCATTACTGGACCAGAATGAACTTTTTGGGAAAATTCAGACGGAGTTTGAGAAGAAGTGGGAGAACGGCACATTCCCTGGCTGGCCGGTGAGCAGCCTGGGCCTGGGTCATGTTCCTGTCTTTGTGAGGGGTTGTGTGAGCCATTGGTGAAAAGTCATTGCTGGGGGTGACCATGACAGTGAGGGCTGCAGCTCTGTGTCACCAGGGTGCAGGGTGATACTCACCTGTATTTAAAACCCAGCATAACTGGTTTCAAACAAACATTGTTTTCAGGTTGCCTTATTTTGCATCTTTTCTAATGCTCCGTTTTCAGTTTAGAAAGAGGATTTTTCTCTGTGAAATTAACTGCTTTTTTTGAGGTTAAAGTGTTCTATGGCCAGAAGTGTTGTGTATGTTGTGCAGCTCTTCCATGTGGTTTTTTTTGGCAGAAAGAGACCAGCAGTGCCCTGACCCATGCTGGTGCCCACCTGGATCTCTCAGCCTTCTCCTCCTGGGAGGTATGTTTCCAGTGCTCTGCACTTACTGCCACATTTTGAGCAGGTGGAAGTTCAGTCATTTGGGGTTTTTTTGTAATTTTAGTGCTGTGGTTTTGTCCCCGGCTCTGTGCTTTCTGGGTAGAACTTTGATGGTGCTGATGATGTAGTTTCTCCCATTGGAGAACTTGAAAGACCTGGTTAGATTTGTCACATTCCACATTTTCCCAGGAGAAGGGGTAGACTTGATAGTCCTTTCTTGAATACTGTTCATCAGGGATTTTTCTTCATTAATAAGCTAAAGTGGACTATATCCATATTGTATGTGTTGAACAGCTTGTCTCTTACAGTGGTTTGTTTAATTGAACAGGAATTGGCCTCTCTGGGACTGGACAGGTTGAAATCAGCTTTGCTGGCTCTGGGGCTGAAGTGTGGCGGGTAAGGCGCAGTCTTTGTAGAGTTCCTTTCTGGTTTTGAGATGTTCCTGTATCACATTTCTTTCTGGGATACTTGTGTGCTCTCTTGTACTAGAATTACCTTAGTGATGTTTGAAAGATAAAATGTTGAGAACCAAGCAGTGGGATCTGCTGTTCTGAACTGGTCCTGTACAGGAGTTCCTGGTACAGTACACTTTGTCTTGAGAAATGAAGACAAAAATAAAAGGAATTTCATGGTTTCCTAAAAGCCACATTTAGAATTTTGTTGCATGATAGTTCTCAGGAAATGTAAAACTGCAGTCTAGACTAATCCCTTCTCTGCGTCTCTGCAGGACTCTGGAGGAGCGTGCTCAGAGGCTTTTTAGCACTAAAGGCAAATCCCTGGAAGCACTTGATCCTTCCTTGTTTGCTAAGAATCCAAAGACAAAAGGAAGCAAAAGGTGAGTTCTTAGAGGTCATTCTGAGGCTAGCACTCTTCTCTCCTCTTGGATGAAGAGAGTTCTGTAGTCACTGCTCTTGTGTAGTTAGGACAGAGATTCTGGAGTATTAGAAGCTTTTCATGTTGGACCAAATAGTGCTGAACCAAATGGAAGGTATCAGAGCTGAACTTGTGTTTAATGAAGATGACTCATTTGTTTCAGAGACACAGAAAGAAATAAAGATCTTGCCTTCCTGGAAGCTCAGATTTATGAATATGTGGAAGTTCTTGGGGTAAGGATTTTATTTTGGTTTTGATCTTTTTATTTCAGAGCTGTCAAGTAGTGAATGGAATGTTGTCCTCATCTTTAAGTAGTGCTTTCATAGACAGCATCACATCAATGTGCTGCACCACATCTGTTTTGTGCATAAGTCATAAGTACTTGATATGTCATACAAACCTTTACTTGATCTGCCTTACTCCTTGCCTCCAATTTTGGGGGATTGTTTTCATGGCTGCTGCTGTAGTAACTCTGGAAGTGCTAATAGGTGGTACAATGTTTCATTCTTTGCAAGTAGGAAATGTCAGGGTATTAAACACTGGAATTATTTGGCTGAGTAAGGTGGGAGTTCTCTGCTTCACACTGGTCTGCTGTTGCCTCCCTCTGTACACTGAAGAAGTTTTTTGCTGCAAGAGTTTTCACTGTCATGGTGTGTGGACAATCCCTTCTTTTCTCTCATTTCAGGAACAAAGACACCTCACCCACGAGAACGTGCAGCGTAAGCAGGCACGGACAGGGGAGGAGAGAGAGGAGGAGGAGGAAGAGCAGATCAGCGAGAGTGAGAGTGAAGATGAAGAAAATGAGATCATTTATAACCCTAAAAATCTGCCTCTTGGTTGGGATGGGAAGGTAACAGAGACTGTCAGGCCTGGAGAAGTGGGAGAGGTCAGGACTCCACCCTGCTTCTCTGTTTGAGTTTCTTTGCCATGTGACCTAATCCTCATGTCTTGCAGCCCATCCCCTACTGGTTGTATAAACTCCATGGTCTGAACATCAACTACAACTGTGAGATCTGTGGGAACTACACCTACCGAGGGCCCAAGGCGTTCCAGCGGCACTTTGCAGTAAGTGACATTCCCTCAGGAACAGCCCTGCTGATTCCTTCAGTCACTGCTGAGTCCCTGCAGTCCCTGAGCAGCACTTCTGCCCTGTGGGTCTGAGCTTGTGCTGCAAAAGGACCTAGAGATCATGTTAGGTGTACTGAGATCTCTTTTTGATGCTGCCATGCTGCCCATTTGAGCAGCCAATTCTGTGCTCAGGTCTGATGGGTGCTGTGTGGCTGCTGATGGCTGCTCTGGTGTTACTGCCTGCAGGACAAGAAAATAATGTTTTTATAGAGGATTGGTAGATTTGTGCTTTGATAGTATGTTTTGCACCCTGTTCAGATGTTCTTTTGTGCTCTTTGTCGTTGTGGAGGATGTGGTGTTCCCTCTCACACTGATCTCCTTTTTCCTTCCCAGGAGTGGAGACATGCCCATGGAATGCGGTGCCTGGGCATTCCCAACACAGCACACTTTGCCAATGTCACACAGATTGAGGATGCAGTCTCCTGTAAGTAGTGATGGCAGATCAGGGAGCATGTTAAAGAACAGCACCTTTTCTGAAGGAGTGGCTTTGGACCTTGGTCTCATGTCCCATCTTGAAGAATCCATTTAAATTCTTGTTTGCTGCAGTTCAGTGCCTTTGGGTAACCACAGGGTGGAATGATAACTGTAATGGATGTTAGACAGATTCCTGGGCTGGTGAAGTGATGGTGTTTTAAAAGGGAGGGGGAAAAGCTCATGTGTATATTTTACTGGATTAAAAACCAGTATCTCCAGGAAAGTGACATAGATCCTGTTTGACTTCGTGTTTGCAGTGTGGGCAAAGCTGAAACAGCAGAAAGCTTCAGAGAGGTGGCAGCCTGATACAGAGGTGAGCAGTGAGAGACATTCAGTGTCTCCACTCCTGTGTCCACGGGAAACCCTTGTTCCTGGGTGTGAGCAGTGTCCTCACTTACACTGGTGCATTTTCCTGAACTGTTGCAAAGCCATTTATCAATAGTGTGCAGGGCAAGGGTGGGAAGTAAAATCTGTGTTACAACCTGAAATGACTCTGGCCCTGGCTGAGCTCTTCTGCCAAGACCTGCTGGCAGATCCACTGCCTGCCTCCCTGCAGGCAGAGTGCTCATGATCAGTGGCTGCTCTTGGAGTCCTGTCTCTAAACTGTTGGTTGTGTTCCAGGAGGAATATGAGGATTCCAGTGGGAATGTGGTGAATAAGAAGACATACGAAGACCTGAAGCGCCAGGGGCTGCTGTAGCTGTCCCCAGGTGAAGGATCACCCATCTGCACAGAGAGTGGGTCTGGCAGCAGCTCTGACTTCTTCATTGTCTGGATTTTGTATGTGCATGAATATAGATTTCAAGAATACTTTATAGAGTCACTTTCTAGTAAGCCACTTAGACTTGTGACATGTTTTATATTAAAAATACCTTGGAAAATAAAGTCATTGTAATTTAGGAAGTGCTGAAAGACTTGTCTTCTTTTGTGTGCTGGAAGGAGTTTTAATTGCAGCGTGTTTAAAATGCTTTTTACACAGCTGTCAAAAACAATTCCTTCTCTCACTAGCACTCTGCTGGAAATGGTTATGGTGAGGGATGACTCTGAAGCACATGGACACTGTGTGCTGATGGGTACTGGTCCTGTTTCTAGATCTTGGTGTGAACTTGTGGTTTTCTTTACAAAACAAGCTCACCTGGCTTACAGAATTGTTTTTACCTTGAGTCTGTCTCCCTGGGGAGCTTTGGTCATTGTTTTTTTCAGGGAATTATCCAATGAGCTTCAGGTTCAGCTCTGCAGTAATTTCTGTGGCAGTGCTGTTGGCTTGAATGACCTGGTGGGTTGTTCATGTGCAGATCCTGCAGTGCAGGGGGCTGGAGATGGGAACAGAGATGGTGTTTAGAAGTTCCTGTTGTAGCTTCAGGAGCACCCTTGGCCCCTGGTGTTTGCTGGGAGGTGTCTGTACATACCCCATGGATTCATGATGCCTCAAGATTTGCTGGTCCATTGTGCAGGGGCCACTCACATCACATGTGGCAGTGATTGTGCCCCCCAGGCCCCTGAGTGCAGTGCTGGCTTGTGTGACATGTCTTGAGCTGCAATACAGGATGGAACCAAATGTGTTCTATCACCATCTTAAACCAGGTAAGGCAGTGATCTTTATCTCTGGGGGGAAATCTGTTAATGGGCCATCTGTTAAACCAGGTGGGGCAGTGCTCTTGATCTTCTGACCCATCCTTCTTCCAGAGAGATATCTCCTGTTAATGGCCATTGAGTCCCAGTGCATGACTGATAAAATTCCATCATCCCATGGGGAGATGCTCCACCCAGGGGGAGGAGCCAAACATTTCCTACCTCGATAAAAATCTGAGATTTTGAACACCAGAGCAGCCTTTTTTTTCACTGGATTCTAGAGGAAAACCAGACCTTTCCACATCATCACTGGACCTTAGGAGGAAACTGCCCCTTGTCCAGGAGCACTGCTCCAACTGAAGCACATCTGTCACTGCAGGAGGATGCAGCCACCATTGAATGGCACTGCTGCCACCACCCTGACTGACTGACGGCTGTCAGCTTGGATTCTGACTCTGGCAGGGTTTTGAGTTTTTTTTGTATTACTGTACTTCTATTTTAACTTTTTCTAGTAAAGAACTATCATTCCTATTCCCACATCTTTACCTGAAAGCTCCTTAATTTCAAAATTATAATAATTTAGAGGAGGTTTTACATTTTCCATTTCAAGAGAGGCTCCTGCCTTCCTTAGCAGACACCTGTTTCAAACCAAGACAATGTCCAGCCTCACAAGCCATTTTCATTTCTCCATTGCTGTACAGGGCTGTTGGTGTCTCTGCTCCTGTGGAGCCACATGTGACACTTCCCTGGGGCTTGGCTGGCAGGGGTGGGGCTGGGCTGCAGGGCAGGTGCAACAGCAGCTGCTCAGAGGTGCTCCAGAGCTGGCAGTGAGTGCAGGTTCTTCAGGAACAGGCAGACAGGTGAGTCAGTGCTCTGAGCTCTTTCCCTGCCTGGGGGGAAGGTTGTTTTGGGATGAGACCATCTCAGGCAGATGTTGGTTCTTTTTCTGCCCTGGGGCTGGGCTGGGCTGGCACTGGGCTCAGTAAGGATGTCCAGAGCTGTTCTGGGTGGTGGCTGGGCTGGGCTGCAAGGTGAGGTGCCAGCTGGCTCTGTCTTTTCTGTCACTCTGAGGGAACAGCCTTGGAGGTCTCTGAATGAGCTTCAGCCCTCCAGGTCCTGGAGGAATGGTGACTCAGCCTAAGGGAAGGGAGTATCACCATTCTCCTTGGAGAATTTGGCTTTGCAGCCTGTTTGGAGTCACATCTCCACCATTTCCTTAGCAAAACAGCTAAACATTTGGAATGCAAATAGAGGATGGGGAGCCAGGTCACATCTTCACTTGCAGCAGCAAACTGCTGCACGGTGGCACTTTCCACTGCATCACCCTGCCTTGCTGCTCGGGGCAGCTGCCTGCAGGGCTGAGCTCTGGGGAGGATTGTTGCCACAGCACCAGCACACACAGCTCCCCAGGGCTCTGCTCCCGGCAGCAGCCACCGCAGCCTCGCTGGCTTTGGGGAGTCTCTCAGGAGGGGGTGACTGCTCGTCCCAGGGCTGAGCACTGGAGGTAGAGTACAGAGCTGTACTGGGGTGTCCCCTCTGCACCCTGGGGGAGCAGTTCTGATTGTGCCTCCCTCTGCCAGGTCTGAGAGCAGCTCTTGGTGGATGAGGATGGCTGGACAGCGATGGCTCATCCCCTCCTTTCCAGGTAATGGGAACAGAGAGCAGTGTCTGTGTCCCCCATCCTAGCTCCATCTCTGCTCCAGCTCTTGAGGGCTGTGCCTCCCTGGGGTGAGGGATGCCTTCTGGTCACCTGGGGCTTTGGGAAGCTGGAGGAGTGTCCCTGCTTATCTGTGTCAAGAATGAGCTGCCTGGGCTGCTGGGGAGGCTCTCTGGGGTGTGGGTGAAGCTGATTGCAGATGTGGTGCTCTCAGTCATTCCCACTCCATTCCAGGCTTGCTGCTCTGCATCTTGGCTCTGCAACTCAGTCTTCAGGACTCTCTTGCCACAGCAGGTGAGTTCTGTATCCCAAGGGGAAGTCTTGGGGTCTGCAGGGAGTGGGGCAACGGCAGTGTGGTGCACCAGGGAGTTTGTGTCTGTCCTTTCCAGGCTGTGCTCTGTAGGACAGGACAGGTGAGGGACCTTTCCTCGTGGTTTAGCCCCCACAAAAGCCTGTTCTTGCCAGGCAGTGTGGCTGGAAGTGGGAGGGAGAGGCAGCTGTAGCATCTGTCCATAGTGCTGCCGTGCTGGGTGCTGGCTCTGATCCCCTTCTTGGGCTGCCAAGTGGGGCTGCAAGGGGACATCCTGTCACTGACTGCCACTTCACCTCCCAAGCACAGTGTGACAGATGCTTCCCACAGCTCCCTCTGGGCTGAGCCATGACTCAGGAGGGGACACAGGGCTCACTGAGCACGTTTTTCCTTGGTATTTCCTTCACCAAGCAGGAGGTTTTTGTTTTTCAGCACACAACACAGCTGCCAGTACCCCGGTGATGGCCACCAAGAACGTATCACTGGCCACCAAGAACGTATCACTGGCCACCAAGAATACCTCAGCAGCCACCAAGAATGCCTTGGCAGGGGCTCAGACCAGCAAGAAGGCCTCATTGGTGGCTGTGACCACCAAGAATACATCAGTGGCCACCTGGAATGCTGCAGTGGTGGCAGCTGCCCCCAAGAATGCTATGGTGGTGGCTGCCACCAAGAATGCCATGGTGGTGGCTGCCACCAAGAATGCTGCACTGGTGGCCACTGCCAACAGCTCGATGGCCACCAAGAAGACATCGGTGGTGGCCATGGCCACCAAGAACGCATTGGCAACCACCAAGAACACCTCAGCAACCACAAAAAATGCCTTGATGGTGGTGATGACTACCAAGGAGGCCTCAGCAGCCACCAAGAACATCTCAGTGGTGACCATGGCCACCAAGAACCCCTCAGTGGTGTCCATGGCCACCAAGAACCCCTCAGTGGTGGTGGTCACCAACAATGCCTCGGTGGTGGCTGCCACCAACAATGCCTCTCTGGTGGCCACCAACACCTCCATGAAGGGACCAGAAGAGACAATGGTAAGGCAAGGAATGGAAAGAGGGGTATTGCTGGTCCACTGCAGCCCTGTGGCAGTGTCACAAGATCCAGGAGTGCCATGGGAGCACAGGGGGTGGCCAGGTGGGGGTGGCCCCTCCATACAGTGAGGCTGTGGCTGGGGACAGCCCTGCAGTGCTGTGTGAGGAGGCTTTGCTGCCAGGTGACACCCTGGTGTCTCACCAGCAGACCTGCCAGAGCTTCCAGTGCTCCGGAGAGAGGTGCTACCAGGATGAAGCCCACGCCAACAGAACAACCACCTGCCATAATGAGACCTACTGCGAGGTATGGAGGTGCAAGGGGGCTGCAGCAGGGACAGCCTTCCCTTGATCTCAGAATCCACAGTGCTTTGTTAAATCTGGGTCCATCTCCCTCTCTGACAGTCTGCCAGTTATTTTTGCTCATTTATGACAGCACTTCTTCACACTCATTGTATCCTCTGACTCTGCCCGTTGCAGCTTTATCGTTTCTCCAGCACCAACTACTCAGCCAGGTGCAGCAGCGGGTGTGGTGCAGAGCCCTGCAGGATCAATGGCAGCACCAGCGGGCAGCACTGTGCCCTGGAGTGCTGTGCTGGCCCTCTCTGCCTGCAGCTCAATGCCAGTGCCTACGGTATGGGCCAGCTTTGCTCTGCAGCAGAGCTGGGACTGGGAGGGCAGAATGGTGGAGGGGCTGTGGCTGCATTGCTGCCTCTCTTCTGCCCTGGGGTTTGCTCTGTGCCAGGGTGAGGGGCAGGGTGGCCCTGGTAGCTCTGACCACAGCGAGAGCAGGGCCGGTGAATCTGGCCCTGTCTGGCTGTGCAGAGCCCCGTGGGGCTGTGTGTCCAGCCTCACACAGCTCCTCATGTGTCTGCAGGTGACCTTCCACCCATCACCACCACCGCTGTGCCACAGAAAACCACCAGCACCACCCCTCGGCCTCCCCCCCAAAACGTGAGTAACAGGAGCTGCTGCATCCATGGGCTCTGCGGCTGCTGGGATGGCTGAGCTCCCACCTGAGCAGGGCACAGGAAAAGGTCCCTCCTCCACTTGCTTGATGGGATGAAAAGCTGACTCTGGAAGGGCAACAAAACCTGAAGGAGCACTGGAAGCAAGGAGTCCATAAGGTGCAGGGGGCCTTATCCCTGTCCATCAAGCCTGTTCCCAGGGCTTGCATCAGCTCAGGCAGTTTCACCTGGCCATGGGATGAGCCCTCCTGCAGCTGCACAGAGGGTGCAGGACCCACTGGGCAGCCCTTTCCTGAGCCTAGTGGAGGGGAAGGTGCTTATCTTTGCAGAACCCTCTTAAGAGGAAGGAAAAAGAGGCTTGAAACTTGTTTGTTTTACTGGTCTTTCAGTAGTTTCTTGCAGTTTCAGAATACTCCTTTATCTCTGAATCTAAAATGCCTGAGAGCACAAATACCAGAGCAGAGGGGGGTGCCCTGGGGAGTGAAAGGCTGTCTGAAAAGCACTTTACTTTTCATCCTTCAAGTCTGATGGCCAGATGGGGTCTCCCATCCTTTCTCTCATAGGGAAAAGTGTGTGCAGCATTTTCCTGTCACGGGGACCAGTGTTTCAAAGGCAGGAAGACCACCACTAGATGCATTTTGGGACAGGACTTCTGTGAGGTATGGCCTGGAGCTGCAGAGCACTGTGTTCCTGTAATGCTAATACCAAAGGCATGACCCCCAGGCTAACATCTCTCTCCTTCCAGATGAAGAAGACTGGTTTGAATTACATGGCAGGATGCAGCAAAGCCTGCAAGACTGCCAAACCAGTCTGTGCTGGTGGGATGAAGGCTGCCTGTTACCAGGAGTGCTGCCCAGCCACCCCAAAAGCCAGCTGTCTGAAACTGGACGGCAAAGTTCACGTCAACAGCGCTGGGCAGGTGACACTGGCCCCACTCTTGAAGGTCATGGCATGTGGGGTGCTCCTCCTCCTGAATTACAGGGTCTCCACTTCTCTCTGGGGTTAGGCAGCTGCACAGCTTCTCCTGTAGGATTAGTAGGATCCTGTTGCTCTCTGACTTCAGCCAAGGTTGCTAGCAAACACCCTCCTTACTGTCCCTCCCATCAACAAGGTACCCAGGGCCCTCTGCATCTGCTCACGGGTAGCTCGCACCCTTGGGCACATCTTTGCTTGCCCTGCACAGGATCTTGCTGTTGGTCCTAAACTCCCCGTTAAGCTGCACTCTGAATCCTGCACCACCCCAGGATGGGTGAGTCCTGGCTTATCAGTAAATTTTAAACACTTGAAAACAAGATTCCCCCTGTGTATCCAGAGGAAAAAGATTTAATCTGTGCACTTAGAAAGTTCCATCAAGGGATTCTACCCTACCCTGCCCAAATCCTGTAGGCCTGAGAGACCTGTAAGCTAATTGTGGATCCTGGCAGTGGTGCAGTGTGTGCCTCTGTGCTGCTGGAATGGGGGACCTCAGGAGCTGGAACAAGAGGGTTTTAGGCCTCCTTAAAACCCAGAAAATTCTGCATTGACTGAGGCACAGGGGCTGCTCTAATCAATGACCTGCTTGTGGCACAGTCTCCCTGCACCCCCTCTGACCTGTTAGTTTCAAACAGGTCTTTTAGAAATGCTTCTCGCCTATGTACGTAAAATAGTAACTTCATTTTTCATCTCCCAGTCTTAGGCAGGGAAGTGGGATTAATCTAAAAGCATCTCATGTTTTAGATGATTCTGTTTCACATCTGCTAAAGGCAGAGCCCAGTGGTGAGCACACAGAGCACAGGTGGAGCTGGCCAGGCACAATTACCTGGAGCCAATGCACTGCCACTCAGACACACATGCACAGCGCTGTCCTCTGCTGCCACTGGTTCCTTAGAGAAAAAGATTGCAAACTATTAAAGTCTTTGTGTCAGCCCCCTTTGGTGCTGGTGTTTTGAACACTGTGACCTGCGGGAGGGTGGGAGAGCTGGGCTGGGTGGGTCTGAGCCCTTGGAGCCTCTCATACTCTCCCAGCAAGGAGGATTGGTGATGCTGGCCCCACGGAGCCCTGCCAGCCCTCACGGGGTGGATGTGGAAAACATGTCATTCTACCACAGCCGGCCCTTCCCACAGGGCAGCGAGCACAGGGAAACCACAGCTCAGTGTTTGGGGTGTGTGTTTACTTTGCGTCAGGCCAGCGCCGGTGCATTCATGTCAAGGGTTCTTCTGCTTCAAAAACACGGCCCAGCACCACAGCTGTTGTCAGCTTTGGTGCTCAGAGCAGCTTCAGGCTGCTCGCTTGTCCCTTGGTGAGCAGAGAGGGGCTGGGGATGCTGCAGAGCTGTCACTGACCGACCCCACTCAGGTTTTCCCTGTCTTTGGACCTACATCTCCCACATCTGTGGGAGGAGCTGATTTAGCCCAAATTCCGTCTCTACAGTGATATTTTACAGCACTTACTCCCACACTCCGCATGAACTGATTTGAAGAATAACCCAGCTCCTGTGCTGGGTCGTCTTGAAATAAAAAAAAAAAAAATTAAAATTCAAGGCGCTACCGAAAATAAGAGCAATTCCATTTTCCATGGAAATTATCCTTTCCAAAATCTGCCGACCCGAGAGGTCCCCCCTCAGTCTCCCTTTCCTTCCGGGAGGGGCCAACCGGGGGCGCAGGAGGCCGAGCCGTGCCGATCCGAGCCGTGCCTCCCCCATCCTCCGCATCCCGGCCGCCGTCCCCGCCGAGCCAGACCGCTCCCCCCGGGGCCGCCCCGTTATTTCCGGAGCGGGGCGATAACGGAGCGGCGACAGCGGACAGCGACAGCGGCTCGGAGAGCGCAGGGCCGCCGGGAGAGCCGCGGGCCGGACATGGACCAGTCGGTCGCCATCCAGGAGAGCCTGGCCGAGGGGGCGACCTGCCGGATCGTATCCTTTGATGGGCCCCGCTGTGGCGGTGCGGCCGCGCTGCCAGCGCCGCACGATCCCCGTGGCTCCCTCCGGGCTGTCCCCGTCCCTTCCGGGCTGTCCCCATTCCCTCTGCATTGTCCCCGTGGCTCTCTCCGGGCTGTCCCCATTCCCTCCGGGCTGTCCCCATTCCCTCTGCACTGTCCCCGTGGCTCTCTCCGGGCTGTCCCCGTGGCTCTCTCCGCGCTGTCCCCATTCCCTCCGGGCTGTCCCCGTCCCCTCCGCACTGTCCCCGTCCCCTGCGGTTTGCTCCCGCTGCTCCCTCCCGCTGTCCCCGCCGCTCATCCCCGCTCCCCGCCGCTGTCGCAGCGTTCCTTGACCCGCAGCCCAGGCGGTTCAGGGCCTCCTGGCGTCGGGGGACAGCGTGGAGAGCCGGCTGCTGGGCCTGGTGGAGCGGCGCGGGCAGCACGCGTGGGTGCCGGAGCGGAGCGGAGCGGGGGCGGGCGGGGAGAGCGGGGGGAGCGCTGCGGGTCCCTGCCCCCCGAGAGCCCCATCCCGAGGGGTTTTCACCAGGGTGCAGCCCTGTAGGGCAGCAGTGTGAATGTCTTGATGTTGTGGGTGCTCAGTGAGGAGCCCCAGGCCCGTGAGCTGCTCTGCCCTGCCAGGAATGTGAGCACATTTGAGTGATGGGGTGGGCGCTTGGTTGAGGAGTTACTTTGGGGTTTGCATGGGGCTGTGCTAGCAGGTGCTGCTGGGTGGGATGGGTCTGTGCTCATCTGTCTGTACACATGCCAGAACTGAGGAGGCTTTGGCTCCGTGTCTGCTCTGTGCTTGCAGGATCTATGTGTACACTCACCGGCGGATGGCCATCACAGCTGAGGACGTGTGGCTGGAGAGAGTGATCCCCATCACAGATGGGTTTGCAGTGGAGGAAGGTACTGACACGCTGTGGCCAGTTCCAAGGAATGGGGTGAAGGGGTTTGGAGTCCATGTTCTGCTTTTCTGATTCCTGAAATTTGCAATCTATTCCGCCTTCACATTTTATCAAGTTTGTTATCCTTGGTGAAACTTGTGCATCTGTGGCAGGGTCCCGTGAGGACCAGAGTTCCTCTGTCCCACCGGGCCCCAGCCACAGCGCTGCCCAGCAGGTTTGTTCTGCCTGCCTATGTTCCTGCAGAGAACATTCGGAGTTTGGAGAAGTCGCCGAGCTCACCAATCTCATATTATCAGCGTGGTCTGCAAATCTGTTGCTTAGCTTTCAACTGAACTTTGTTTTGCTTTTGCAGTTGTACTGGACAGTGAGCTTCACGTCATTGGTGAGTGCTGAGGATGCTCTAGTGCTGCATTGCAGGTGCTCTGTGCCAGCTGCACATTGGGGCAGGACTGGGGGGGTTTTGGCCCCGGGGGAGCTGACTGGGGAGGGGCTGTGCCCTGCGGCTCCTGGGGGAGTTGCCATGCTGCTGGCCATTGTTAGCTGGTGCTGATGAGCACTGCCAGCCCCATCCAGCCAAGGGAACTAATTTTCCATATGTTTTTGAACCGCTGCTGGAAGATTAATTATTATTCCTGAAAAGGCAGATTTTTTTTTTTTCATAAATTACGTTTTTTATATTTTAAGTGGCATTCTCACGTAAAATTTTGGAAAGGAACATGGTAGGAAGGCACGGGGAGATGCTGCCAAAGGCTGCGTGCATGTGCTGTACCCACTGTTGTAGAGCGGAGAAACGCTCAGTTCAGTTTGTGAAAGTTTGTCAGCACGATCCACAGGAGCTCTTTCTTTCTGCCGATGTCCTCAGGCTCGGACGTGACTGTCCAGATCAGCTCAGCAGGCGATCGGCTGACGGTGCAGCTGCCCTTCGGCTCCCACACGCGCACGTTCCTGCAGGAGCTCAGCAGGTGCAGCCCAGGTACAGCTCCGGGCTGCGGATGTGGCGGGGCGCAGGTGTCGGTCTGCCAGGACGGAAGAGCGGCGCTGGCCTCTCCCTGCTGAAACTCGCTCGCCACTGCCCTGGGTTTCGATTCTCCACGGCCAGGCATCCCGGCCGTGTTTTGCGGGGCTGCGCACCACGGCAGCCGCAGCTCTGCGGGCCGGGGCCGAACGGGCGCGGTTTGGTGCGGCTGCCGGGGGCGGGCCGGGGCGGGCGCTGGGGCCGGGCCGGGCCGGGCGGCCGTGGCTCCGAGCTGCGGCGATGTCCGCGGGCGGGCGGCCCCGCCGAGGTGAGCGGGGGACCCGCCGGGGAGGGCGGGGGGACCCGGCCGGCTCGGCTCGGTTCGGGGAGGCGAGGCGGGCGCTGCCCGGAGCTCCGCGGCGCGGCCGGGCCGGGAGGCGGAGGGGCGGCTCCGCGGCGGCTCCCGCGGCGCTCCGGGGCCGCTCCGTGCAGGACAGCGAGTCCGGACAGCTCCGGGCAGCGGGCAGGGCAGCTCGGCCGGGATCCGTGGCTCCGCGGTTTGCCCGGTGCCCGCCCCGTGCGCCCGGCTCTGTCCGCCGGGCGGGCCCCGCTCTTCCGGCGCCTCCTCCGCCCCCGGGGCTCCGCGGCGTTTCCCGCTTTGCACGGTGCGCATGGGAGAAGATTCAGAGCTAAGGCAATTCCTGGAAGTCAGCGTAGGGTTCAAAACCTGGATGTTGGCATTTTGCTGTACCCCGCTGCGTTTAAGCTCCGTGGCATGAAGGGTGATTTAATTCTCTCCTTTGGACGCTAAGCATGAATGCTGTTTTATCCAGGAGATACATTTTCCTGCTGTACTATAATGTCACTGCACGCTTTTAACATTAATGCCTTTATTACTGCTCGAATCTCATTTAACTGCAAATCCTGTGCAATTGAGATCTCCTATAATCTCAGCATGTTGCTCTGTATTTCTGTGCTCAGTTCAATTATCAAACAAGGTCATTATTCCACTTCAGAGTGCTCCATATAGATCTCTCTGACTACAGGAATCTGTGGCTAGATATAAATTTATCTAAAGGAAACAGCCCTTTTCCAAAGCTAATCTTTTTCTTAGGAGACTCTTACCTCAAGCTGATTTCTCCCCGTGAGGTTAGAATGCAAGGTGTGATATAACTCTGATCTTTGGATCAGGTAGCAGTTGTGTCAGCAGCAGGATGTCTCCATTCTGAAATCATGCCTTCTGCATACTGGTGAGTGGCATGGACCCGTGGAGCTAATAAACCCTGGGAATCTGCTCTTTTCTTGGCACAGAAGTAGCCATTGTGCATTGAGGTGAAGGTTCAGGTTGGTTCCTGCCACTCACTCTCCAGGAATGTTTCATGGTTGTTATTGGGACAGCTTGCAGAAGTCCAAGGAGTAGTAATTGAGTTCTCAGTGCCCATGGAGAAACTGCTGTGCCCAGGTCCCTGGGCCCACACTTCCCAGTGCATCCCTGTGTGCTCCTGGTCAATTCTGCTTGGCATGAGCTGTGTGATCTGCAGTGAGGTTTCAGTCATGTGCTCTTCTGCGTCCAAGCTCTGATAAATCCTCTTACACAGTCTATTCTCAGAAGGCTCTTGGGCAGAAGAGTTTTTCCAGGCTGAGAGTTTGGCCACTTCTTGCCATCTGGTTTCTATCCCGAGGGCTTGGGTGAAGCACTGAAGTTCTATTTCTGTTTTGCACCCTTGTTCTGCAGAATGTTCTGTGACATTACAATAACATCTTAATTTTTTCTGGGTTGTGTTCACTGGAGGAGAAGCTCAGCTGAATGCCTAGAACCCAAGTTTTAACAACTTCCACATCATCACTAGAGTTGTGTGCTAAGGAGCATGATTTTAAGATTGCCAGTTTTGCATCTTAAACACCAAGACCTCCCCCAGAATCCTGTTTTTAACTATTGTTTTGCAACTTGTAGGAGCAGAATATTGTAACTGAAACAAAATGCTGAAAGACTGGTCAGATTTTGCTAAGGTAGTGTGATGTGTTTAGTGTCACTCCTGTGGTTAGCTCGATTTGTGTGGTAACAACCCTGTTACTGTTTTAGGAATGTGCAGTTTGCATTGAGGCAGATGTTTCTGCTGAGGTTCTGTGGGTTTGTGGTGTGACTCTTGATGGCCCTGTGCCTTGCTGGGTATTTGCAGATAGGTAGAGACCCTTTAAATGGTGGGGTTTGTTTGTTTCCCCTTTTCCCCCTTTTCCTTTGTACTTCCTGTCTTGCTTCAGAAAGGAAAAATCTGCTATTAACATAAATTGTTCAGATTCCTGGGGTGAAGCCCTGGATTTTGTGCTGCTAAGTCCTGCTTCAGCTTAGCTGTAAGGAGAGCCAGCAGCAAGCTCTCCTACACAGAGGACAGTGGTTCTGCTGCTCTCTGTGGCTCCTGTCATTTGTTCTTCTGCAGGGGAAGCTGCATCACCACAGAACAGTTGGGTCAGAGTAAGCTAAATCTGTCAGATAGCTGAAAGAGAGACTGTGGGGTACTTTGTTTTTCCACACAAATCTAAATTATTTTCTGCCCACGGATTTTTGCTGGTGTTTACATAAGCATGTTGATAAATTGAAGAACACTTTGTGTTTAAAGTGAAACTTTTTTGTTGTTGTTTTTTTGGTTTTTTTTGGTTTTTTTGTTTTTTTTTTTTTTCTCCAGAGGCAGTTGGCTCGGAAGGTATCAAACAAAATGGAAAAAAAGCTGCAGTCAGTCAGAGCTCCAGCCATGACAGCACTGATAGAGGTGCTCCCAGGTCAGTGCTCAGAGGTGAGGGGGTCTAGAGCAAGAGCTGGCAACTTTCTGAGATGAGAATCTCCAGGTTCTAGTTAAAGAGAAAAAAGTTCACAAGCATGCTGTCAACACATGAGTGGAAATTTCATTCCAGTCCCTCAGAGACAATCCTTCCAGTCCCCTGTTTGGGCATATTTTGGCTTTTTAGTGGGACAGGACCTGCTAGCATTGTTTATTTTGAATTCAGAGAGCTTTGGCTTAGAGCCACTGTGTCTCATAGATACACTCTTAAAATGTTACAGTTTCATTTTCCAGTTCCCAGGACTTTGTGGACCCTGATGCAAACCATTCTGAGTCTGTCCGAGTGCTGTCCTTGGCACTGTACGCAGGTTGCTGACCTTAAATTTATACCATCCAATTGCTGCTGGGAATTCCCAAGCTGTGGCATTACTCCTTTGCAAAGGGAGCTTGCAGAGCCAGGAGACACAAAATAAAACCACCTCTACCTCCACCCACTCTGGGCAGAGCTGGAAGATTTCCACCAGAAGGTTTTATAAACAAACAGAGCTCTTCATTCTCTGGCTGAGATTAGGGCTGAGCAGAGGCAGAGGGAGATGAGATTTCCCTCTCCTTGCTCCAGAAAGCAGGGAAGATGTACAGGTTTTTTATCATTTCCCAGGTGTGAGTAAGCATCAACAGGCTGCACCAGGATTGTGAAAGCCATTTGCTGTTTTAGTTAGTTAAACTGGTTTTGTCTGGAGATCTCAACCCTGCTAAGAAATGCTCCTTTCAGTCTTCCTGGCTTATCCCAAATGTTGTCTGTCTTTAGTGAACAGACAGAAAAATGTGAATTAAGGCCTCAGTGGCAGAAATATGCTAGTTAGGGTGTGGGGATAGCCTAGGCTTCATCTGCAGTTTTGCTTTCATTTACAGGCAAAACAAAATCAAGACTGAAGTGAGAACTGAACAGGTTCGGGCCTCCCGGGTCATGGCTTCGAACAAAGCCTCAATCTTATCAGAACCCAAGTTTGGGCTCAGAGATACTATTGTCAAATCTCAGCTTTTACAAATGGAGGACTCCTACACACACATCCAGAACTACAGGTAATGCTCATTCCTGATGAGAAATTACTTTTGTGGGTTCTTAGCATGATCTGTCAGAATAACTCATCTATTATTTCATCCTGTGTCCCCACAAACAGGAAATTCTGTACAAAAGTAATGATCCATACTTTCTAGAACAATTTTCTTTCCACGTTTAGGCATGAGAAGAGCAGAATTTCATGGTTCTTGTGGAGAAAATGGCCTTTTTGAAATCACTTTTTTCTGTGCTTATTTTAGATGATGCATCAACTCTGTGCACTCCAAGCCTTCCTCTCTTCATTTCTGTCCACTGCTTATCTGTGTAGTTGTTCCAATCAGCTCATAAGAAAGAGCTTGAGGGAAATATATCATTTGGACCAAAACTTGTTTGAAACAGTTTTATGCGTCTCATTCTGTGAATTTATCATTTCAAACTGCTGCTGCACAGCTCTAGCCTCATTTTTGGTTTTTCTTTAACACTTTGTATATAACAATGTTTCCTGTAAAAAACAGGTGTGTAAAGGTGCAGCTGTAGTGAAATCATTTTAGAGATTTAAACTTCATGACCTTTTTAATTTTCTCTAGCAGCATGTTAGTTATATGGAGCATTATTTAGGTGGGTAATAGCAGTGCTGTGTCCTGGGCTCTGCAGCTGGCAGCTCTGGGACTGTGTCACTGTCTTGGCAGGGTTTTTGTCGGGACGTACAACGTGAACGGTCAGTCGCCCACGGAGAGCCTGCAGCCTTGGCTGAGGTGTGATGCTGAGCCTCCAGACATCTACTGCGTGGGGTGAGTGTCTGCTCCTGGCCCACCACACACACCTGGGCTCTGCTGGAGATCTGGCACCCACAGGACACTACAGGAATGTTGGTGTGTGTTGCACAGCTCCAGGGTGGGTGTGCCCACAGCCAGGAAGGGTTGTTGGTCTGCTGGGGCTTGGCCTCTCAGTGTTACCAAATCCTTAATGCCATTTGATGGAGCAATGACAGTAATTTAGCTTTACATTTAACCTACATCTACGACCAGCATAACTGAATTTGAGTTGTCAGTTATAAATTTAGTGAGTATAAGCTATAGTTCTTTCCCAGAGAAGGGGTTGCAGAGTTATAAACAAGTGCATGCATCCATGGGTTCCTTCCTCTAACACAGTTTCCAGGAGCTTGATCTGACTAAAGAAGCCTTCTTTTTCAATGACACACCGAAGGAAGAAGAGTGGTTTAAAGCTGTAACTGATAGTCTTCATCCAGATGCCAAATATGCAAAGGTAAATGTGACTTTTGGGGGTTTGAGTGTGGAATCATTTTCCACTTGGCTCTCTTTTCCCTTTGCTTTCTCTTGTTCTCAATGGCTGTGTCTTCAGAGGCTGTGCAGGTTCTATAGAGAGTGTATCTGTGCAGTGTGCTGAGGCAGGGACAGCATGGGAAACAGAGCCGGGCTTCCCCACTTAAAGGGAGCTTCCTTCCTTGGGGAAGGAGAATAGGAAATTCTGTACCTTCTTCCATGTCTGGGACAACTGCCTGCAATGTGTGGTGGAATTAATTGTGAAGATATTTTGGTAGGGATACTCCTTGTGTTTTAGCTCCTGCTCCATAGGTCTGCTTTGTCTCCTGTCTCTGTTGGTGAAGGGAATCTCCTTCCATGAGTGTGTCTGTGCTGTAGCTCTTGCTTTGGGCTTCAACTTCCTCTACTGATGTTGCTCCCAGCTCCTTCCTGGGCTGTGCTGCTGGGGGCCTGTGCACTGTGAGCCCTGCTGGTGCACTGGATGATCCTGAAGCTTTCTTTTTGGTGCCCTATGTTATGGATGGATGTGCCTTCTCCCAGCAAACCTCTTCCCTTGCAGCATTGGATGGACCAGGGTCTTTTTTTCAGGTGAAACTTGTGCGCCTGGTGGGGATCATGCTCCTGTTGTATGTGAAGGCAGAGCTTGCTTTGAACATCTCTGAGGTGGAAGTTGAGACTGTGGGAACTGGAATCATGGGCAGAATGGTAAGAATGGCAATGGTGCATGACAAGGGGTGAGATTTGGAAGAGCCCCCCTCCTTGGATGCAATGGTTATTCCTTCAGCTCAGGGCTGTCTCTAGAAGCAGATATTCCTATTCCCATGCCAGCTCAGGGCACTGCAAGAGGGAACTGCCAGGTGCTTGTCAATGTTCAAAGCAGTATTCACTAATTAGGATTTTCAGCCTACTCCTTCCTCCAGAATTAAAGGCAGTCTCAAAGTCTCAAAGTCTTCTGGCTTGTCCACTGCTGGTAACTCCTCTGCAGTGTAGAAGCTTCTGAGCAATGTTTTTGTATTTCTCTTTCAGGGTAACAAAGGTGGTGTTGCCATCAGGTTTAAGTTCCATAACACCAGCGTGTGCATTGTGAATTCTCACCTGGCAGCTCACACGGAGGAATACGAGCGGAGGAACCAGGACTTCAAAGACATCTGCTCCCGGATGCAGTTCTGCCAGTCAGATCCAAACCTGCCCCCTCTCACCATTGGCAAACACGAGTATGCTTCCCCTCTGGCTGTGGGAATTGTGGCATGGGCAGGGGAGCAGTGTGAATGTGTTGGGGTTCAGGAAGGGGCTCAGTGGCCCAGAGGGGCCAGAAAAGCTTTACCTGGTTTGGACAGGGCTCACCCACACACTTCTGACACCTTATGCTCTCCCAAGCCTTGTTTAATTCTCAAGCCTGGAGTGGGGATGGGGCAGGAATAAGCACTGACTTCCCCAGCTCTGAAATTCAGTCATTAAGGGATAGTGACAAATGTGCAGAACAGTGATTAATAATGGCAAAAATAGAAAAGGTAGCTTCTCTTTCAAGTTTTCAGTGTTGTTATTCATGATGGGAGCAGCTCATCAGGGGGTTGTGGTGGGGAGAGCCCCAGAGCTGCAGAGTGGGGCTGCTGGCTGTGGCTGGCTCTGCTCTGGGGCAATTTCAGGTGCACATTCTGGTGTTCATTCCCTTTCAGTGTGATCCTGTGGCTGGGAGACCTCAACTATCGTCTGGAGGAGCTGGATGTGGCAAAAGTGAAGCAGCTGGTAGAGGAGAAAGCATTTCTAGAGCTTTGCCAGTATGACCAGGTACTGATGTCTCACCTGCCTGCACATGGTGCTGAGGGTGCTCAGCACAAACCACACAACTTGGCCTTTTCTGTGCTCAGTGCCTCCCTTTTACTCCATATGGAAACTCTGCTTGGGATTATCTAAAGTTAAAGTTTTAATCTTTTCTTCTTTCCTAGCTGAAGAGGCAAATGAAGGCAAATGCAGCCTTTGAAGGCTTCACAGAAGGAGAGATCTCTTTCCAGCCAACATACAAATATGATGCTGGCTGTGATGACTGGGACACAAGGTACAGTGATTGTCTCAGATGTGGTGCTACAAATGGCTGATGTTATCACTGAAGGAAGTAAAAACAAGGCTAAAAAATATTGCAGGTCTAATGGTTATAAATAGGAACAGTTCTGAGATTATTTCTGGTTCTCTCTTTGTCCAAAATTCATCTTCTGTTTACATCTATTTATATTGTTTTTCTCCCACAGCTATTTGTCAGATACTCCTAATATTTTTTTTTCAGTAATAATCTTAGCAGGTTTCTCCTTACAGGTGTACAAAGTTAATGAATCCTTTTATCTAGTTTTTTGTCTGGTTTGTTGGTTTTTTTCCCCAAGAAAAATTTTTAAGCTCTCATTTTTGCTGATCTCTCCTGTGCCTGCTCAGGGTTGATGTGGAGTGAGCTGTGCTGTTCTTAGAAGCCTGTGAGAACATCCTTCTTGTAATGCTGTATACACAGAGCAGCTCATCCAATCTTAGCAAACCAGGAACTTCAGCTGCAAGTGCAGAAATTAAATCTCTGCAGCTGTCAGTGAAAACAATTAATGAACACTTTAAATGTAGAGCCTGAGTTTATATTTTTCACAGCTCTCATGGTCAGAAATACCTGAGTATTGCTTTGTATGTTAATTGTATCTTGCACCTTTGAAGAAGTAGGAAGTAAAGCATTAGCTAGAGATACTTTATATAGACACTCAACCTTTTTATATTTTTGCAAAGAAACTGTTAAAAATACCACTTTGACAGAGCATGAGCTCCAGGCCATAGCAGGAAACCCAATCTCTGGGTGAGCAGTGCTCTGCCCTGCATTGTTACTGCATCTCAGTAGTGCCTGGAAATGCTGATTTCTTTTTTTTCCCCCTCTGTTTTAGTGAGAAGTGTCGTGTTCCAGCATGGTGTGATCGGATACTCTGGAAAGGGCAGAACATTGCCCAGCTGAGCTATCGCAGCCACATGGCTCTGAAGCTCAGTGACCACAAGCCAGTGAGCTCTGTGTTTGATATTGGGGTAAGTGTGTCAGTGCTGGATGAAGTAACTGCTGTCCTCATCCCCTGGGTGCTGGTTTTCTCTCCTGCTTTTATGGCATCCACAGGGAACAATGGCTTGAAAGGGCTGGATCAGATATGGAGATGGGATTGTGTGATCACACTAAACAAGGGCTGTGTAAATGATACTGCAGTTAAGCCCTGAATATCTGTCAGTGTTCTTTGGGAACACAGTAGTGTGATGTCAAACCTCTTATTTTTTCTGAGGGGAAAAAAAAGGTTGATCTAGTACTGATAGAGTTACTTGTTACTCATGGCAAGGTCCTTTAGTGCTGGGTCATGAGAAGATCTTGGAGATTTCTGCTCCAAGCAGCCCTGCCCATTCCCTGTGCTGTATACTCTAGTGTGCTGCTAAAATCATCTTACTTCCCACATTTCCAGCTGTGCTCCAGCTGTGCTGCAGAGGCACAGTCAATGCCAGCTGGTCCAGTGTGTGTCCTTTGCAGGTGAAGGTTGTCAATGAAGAGCTCTACCGAAAAGCCTTTGAGGAAATCGTCCGCTCCCTGGATAAGCTGGAGAATGCCAACATTCCCTCGGTGACTCTGTCCCGCAGAGAGGTAGGGTGTGCCAGCACTCCCTGAGGCAACTGAGCAGCCCCCAGCAGTTGAAGATGGATCCTAGATCCTTGAGTCTAGTTCCAAAAAGTAGAATATTTTGACTTCCAGCTGCTCTCTTTACAAGCCCTAGGAATCTTTGTTCTTACTGAGATGCTGGTGAATTCCATTCACAGTCCAAGGCTAAAACACAGGGTGTGTCATTCCCTGAGGTGAGAAGAGAGAAAGTAACAAGGTGGTTTGTGACCCTTGCTCTGACTTGTGCTTTCAAACATAAAATGTAGAATTGTGAGGATCTGGAGAAGGTCACAAACCAGAATTTGCTTTGTGTGTTGGGGCTATAAAGATAAGCCCAGGAGACATCTGAGGCTGCAGCTATCTCATTTTCAATTTTATTGTAGTTATTTGAGGGCAGCATTTGTTTAAAAAGGCCCCTTGACACAAAGGACTTTGGCATTCAGAGTAAGTGTGATCCTGTGCAGTCCTGGAGGAGATGGGAGTGGGAGCAAGGGGTTAATCTTGTCTTGCTGCTTAATAATTGAACCACAGGACAGGAATTGCTGCTCAGCAAGGTGGAACTGGCTGATGACGTTGACTGATGTTTGTTTCTAGATCCAGTTTAAGGATGTTAAATACATGCAGCTGCAGGTAGAGCGGGTCACAATCCGCAATGGCCAAGTGCCCTGCCAGTTTGAATTTATCATCAAACCAGATGAGAAAACCTACTGCAAGGAGTGGCTGACTGCTAATCCCAGTAAGGGCTTCTTGCTCTCAGGTGAGCTCCTCGTTTGTCTCATGTTAATGAGCTGATATTGTCCCCTTCTGGCTTAGCTCCCTCTACATTTCTGAAAGTGCTGTGCCTATTTGCAGGCTGTTGGTTTGATACTGCTTGTCACTGAGTCTGGGTTTTTTATCATCTTCTGGCAGATGCTGAGATCACAGTTGAGCTGGAGGTGTTTGTTAATAAATCAACAGCTACTCGCTTAAACTCTGGAGAGGAAAAACTTGAAGATATCTTAGTCTTGCATCTTGTCAGAGGGAAGGATTATTTTTTATCCGTAACAGGCAACTATTTGCCAAGTTGCTTTGGGTCTCCCATCCATACACTGTGTTACATGAGGGAACCAATCCAGGACATGTCAGCAGAATCCATTCGGAGACTTGTGAGTTAAAGACCAGATTCCCTTCCAAACACACAAGAGCATTAAAACTAGATGCTAAGGCCTGTCTGTTTTTATTAAGAAGTCTCAATTCTCACATATAAGCTTTGTGAGGTATTTTTGCCGAATTGAATAAGAACTTGGCTAGCTACCTTTTTTTTGTCTCCCTCCTGCCCACGCTGCCCTCCCTCAGACCCTGATGCCAGTAGACATGAGTGATGATCCTGCCCAAGCTGAAAAGCCCATGGACATCCCAAAAGAGCTGTGGATGATGGTGGATCACTTGATTCGCAACGCTTCCCAGCAGGTCGGCACTGGAAACACAAAATGAGATGTTTGCATTGGGTTGAGTTCTGAAGAAGATACTGGTAATAGCAATCACTGTGAGCTGGGTGTGTTTGGCCAAAGGCCGTGGGAGATAATTGGTCCTGATGACCCAGGTTTGGTGCTGGTGACTCTGTCTGTGTCATCAGTGTCCTCCTGCACTGCTCTCACTGCAGTGCCACAGCCTTCCCAGAGCTGTTCATGCTGAGACTTGGGTGATAACCAATTGGGAGAGATTTTACAACCATATTATAAGGACATTGTTCTATTTACGCAAACTTCTTCTATTTTCCTCGGACTTATAAAGTGTTGTCTTTGTAGGAGGACCTGTTTCAGCAGCCAGGCCTCAGATCTGAATTTGAGCAAATCCGAGACTGTTTGGACAAGGGAATGTATGATACTTTGTGTATCCTTTTAGACTGATGTCCAGGAAGGTTCACTACATCAGAGTGCCAAAACTGAGAGAGATTTTTAAGTTGCTGTCCCTCCTCCCAGGGTAACTGAGCTCTGCATTTCCTCATGGCTTCATGTCTGAGTCCTGGCAATGTCAACGAATTACAACAGCCCGTGTGGAGGCCAGGGGATTAACCCAAAGCCGTAACCAAAAGTTCATCCATATTTCAGCCTAGCTGGTGCTGTGCTCTTCCTTAACCATGGTTGGATCAGTGGGCAGCAACCACTCAGTGGCAGAGGCCCTGCTGCTTTTCCTGGAGAGCCTGCCCGAGCCTGTCATCTGCTGCAGGTTCTACAGCTCCTGTCTGGAGAGTGCCAGCAGCTACGTGCTGAGCTGCCAGGTACTGATCCTTTCCTGAGGCACCAGCTCCTGCTCCACAGGGAGGGGAGGCAAACTGGCCTCAGTCACCATTAACCAGATTTTGTTCTCAGTAACTTAATCCTCTGTTAATAGAAATGATCTGGTACTGGTGCTTCTGGGTTATAAAGAGCTGTTGGCACTGCAGATGGGGATTTTGGGGGCAGGTGAAGCTGGAAGTTGTTTCTGTGTCTGCAAAATAAATGTTGGTGTTTTTCCCTCCTCAGATTATCTGTGAGCTACCAATGTGCCATAAAAATGTGTTTCGATATCTGATGGCGTTTCTACGAGAACTACTGAAGAATTCAGGGAAAAACCATTTGGATGTGAATATTCTTGGTAAGGCAAGCAAAATAACCCTCTGTTCAGAGGGGCTGCACAGTTAGGACAACAAAACACTTTATACCTGAGTGCAGCTGTGGCTTGTAGTGCTTTGAACCTTTCATTGTAAGTGAATAGTCCATAGAAAAGCAGGAGTCTGGGAAAGCAACCCAGAGCTGTG
>VRYO01001760.1:3857785-3882176 GCA_009812075.1 Sialia sialis | reverse complement strand
GATTTTCCTTGGCCCTCAGTGTCCTGCTCTCACTGTGTCTGTGGTTTTTCCTGCAGCCAGTGTGTTCGGTGGATTGTTACTCCGGCCTCCTCCCGGCCATCCCTCACCTGACATCGCAGAGAAGAGGAAAGCTCAGCAATTCATCCAGCAGTTCCTCGTGAGAGAAGATGATTTACCATGAATATCAGATGCACTTAATCTGATTTTTAGACACTGAAATACTGTAAAAATATTTTTTGTACATTATACTGGCGCTTTTTTTGATATCACAATATTTTATACAATCTGTTGCTTTTGAAGACAGAGATCAGGCAGTTGGACACCGGATTATGCTGTAAAGTACTTAAAGTTTCCCAAATAAGGTGTATGTAGACAAGTTAAAAAATACGAGAGCTGATATTTACACTGTATTTTATTTAACTTGTTAAAATGACGAGAGTTTTTAAGTCCCTGCTATTTAAATAAAAACATCTGGAGCCGTTTCGCGGCCTGAGCCCGGTGTCGCCGAGAGTCGTGAGGCGCGCTCGGCCGCGCGGGGGCGCTGTGCTCCGCCCGCCCTCCCCCTTCCCGTCAGCCCCCGCGGCGGGCGCGGCGCTCCCGGCGTGCCGCGCGCAACCGGAAGCGGAAGTGGGGTCGCGGCGATCATGGTGCCGCTGGGGCGGGGAAGGAGCCGCCGCCGGCACCCGGTGAGCGGGCGGGGGTGAGTGGGACAGGGGAAGGGAGGAAGAACGGGCCCTGAAGGGCCGAGCCTAGCCGAAGCAGTGCGGCTCGCGCAGCCACCCGTGGTGGCTCGTCGCGGGACCGGGCCGGGTGGGGGTAGTGTCGCGCTCGGGGCGGGACCGCGGGGCTCGGCCCTGCCCGGCCTCACGGCCACCAGCCGCCCTGGGGCTGTGCCTGGGAGCGGAATGGGGCCTGTGCCGGCCGCGCCGCCTGACCCCCCCGCACCCGTACGTGTGTTGCAGATGAGCCGTTCCGGCCGGAGCTCCCGGTAGCGCGGTGAGAAGCGCGGAGCCATGGGCGAGAACAGTCCCGAGGGCAACGCCATCTACTATGAAGCGGAGGAAGACGACTTAACCCAAGATGAAAATATGAGGTTTTCTGACAAAAACGGGTTGGTGTCCTCCTCGTCCGGGACGGTGTATGACAGGACAACTGTGCTCATAGAGCAGGACCACAGTGTGCTGGAAGATGAGGAGGATGAAGGACAGTGTGGTGATCACTTGCCTTTTTTACCCGAGGGTCATGAAGAAGGATTTAATTTAATAGCAGATCATGAAGGGATGTCACAGGGTTATGTGCAACACATTATTTCTCCAGATCAGATTCATCTAACAATAAATCCTGGTTCAACTCCCATGCCAAGAAACATCGAAGGAGCAACACTCACTTTGCAGTCTGAGTGCCCAAAAACCAAGCGTAAGGAAGTGAGTAGCTAAATGTCATTCTGGGTTTTGTGCACCTTAAAGGCTTTGAAAATGGGCTTTCCCAAGGCTGTTTTTCTGTTGAGGGGAAGTAGTTTTGCTCGTTTTTGAGGGATTTTGTGTAATGGAGTGAATTACCTTCCACTAAATCTGCTCTCGTTGTCATCCCCAGCCTTCCTTAAAACCGTGTCCCAGCCAAACTGCCAGGGCCATCCCTCCTCCCTCTGACACCACCTGCTGCCCCAGGAACCTGCCAGAAGGCACTTTGTGACACTGGATGGCAGGAGGGTGTGGCACTGACACACCTTTGTGTGTAATTTTAGTGATCTTCAGGTTTTCTTCTGCTCAGGTCATTATTTTGTGAGTTCAGAGGCAGCTGAAACAACCTGAGCTGGTACTCTGGAATTGGCCACATTCTCAAGAGAAGCACATCCAGGTCACAGTTAGGGGCCAGGCCATTGCTGGGAACTGGATTACCAAACATGAGATGCCAAATTTTAAATTCCTTGTGGTTTTACTGTGTCTCAGGGAGACTGTGAGAAGCAGAGGGAAGCTTTAAGCTGGCATCTGAAGTATTTTGAAAGCTCAGGTCGACCTGCATGGTTAAAATGGACTTTTCATTCTGTTTCCCTGATGAATTCTGTCTGGATGCACAGTGGGAAGAGCTTGCCCTGTGGCTCTTTTTGGGTGCAAGAGCAAAGGGAAGTTGGCTGTGCCACCAGCTCAGGGACAGCTTAGTGCTCCTGTTTTGGCCTGAGTTATGTGAGGGGTGAGGAGTCCAGGTGGCAGTGGCAGCCCTGGCTGTGACATTGAGTCCTGTCGATCAGCACAGAGCTGTCACCATCATGGCTGAGTGCTGGGGAAATGGGTCTGGAGAGTGTCACATCTGCAGCTGGGGAACTTCTGGACTGAGATGTGTTCAGCAATCCTGTTTGAGTCTCCTTCTGTCAGTTACTCATGCTAGCAGCCTCTGCAGCCTGGAGCTGCTGAGGTATTTCACTTTCTTTCCTCTTTGTGGGGCCCTGAGCCACTCCCAGAGCAGAGTGGGAGCTAAACAGGGTTAATGGCTCCATATGTAATTAAATTAATTTTTTAACCCTTGCTTTTTAGAGAAAGCTTGTAAGGTGTGGAATTACCTAGTGAAATGCTTTATATGAATTTATTTTTTATTTCTGGAATTAATTTCCCAGAACAGGGAGCAGTGATACCATTATGTGAAAGCCCTGAGCACGTGTGAAAGGCCTTTTTGCCTGCTGTTTCAAAGGTCTGATAAGTTGTCTGGAGGTGAGGAAAGGAGAGCTCTAAAGCTCCCAAACATATGGGTCATCTCTGAAAACCAGCAGCTTCCTTCTTTGGTACTTCCAAAAGTTTAAACACTTGAGATAATTGTTTTAAAGTCTTAGATTTTCAGGTCAACCTTAGACATTTATGAAGCTAAAAAGGAGGTTTTGCACTTTAGTTACCTTTGGCTTTTTTTAAATTCTGTTATGCATCACTCATTGTAGTTGTGTTGGTAGTAGTTGTGTTGGTAAGAGCAAACATGGTTACAGTTTCATATTTCAAATTCAGTTATTCTTTGTTCAGCAGTGACAGAAAATGTAGCCATTCAGGGGGAATATGGTAAGCTCGGGAAGAGTTAAAGGCAAACAGAGCAGTTACTGTAGACTTTGAACCAGGGTGTGAGTCTCTGCTTCCTCCAGCCCCGTTGGCTATTGCACAACCAGTTCCCATTTCTGAGGTAAAGGCTGGATCACAGCTTTTCCAGTGTACCCTGGCAGAGGCAGCAGCTCACTCTCCCTCCCTGGCCAAAAGCCATGGCCCTTAGCTTCAGAGTTCCTGAGCCCTGTCCTGCCTGTCCAGGGCCTGGTCTCTGCTGCCTGTTTGTTTTCTGTTGTGCTTGGGTGCTGTGGCAGCCTGGAGCTCTTGCTGCTGTCTCTGCGAGGCTTTCAGATAAATTTCTGGTGTTTCTGTGTGAGCAGTGTAACACTAAAGCAGTCTGTTAATGTGCTAATGTGAAAAGAGAATTGAATGCTGGGGTGCTTCACAGAAAGGTTTGTTTTGCTCAGAATGTGGTGGTGGTAGTGCTGCAGCCTGGGATTTGTGAAATAAAGATTTGGCCTTTGAGGGAGGGGAGTGCTGCATGGCCATTGTCAGAGTTCAGACCATTAAACCTTCCCTTACACACGGACAGTGACAGCTGGGAGCCAAACAGCTGAATCTGTAATTAATACTGTCCTTTTTCTTCTAGACCTAAATGTAAACACCTAGAAAGCCTAACAGAGCCCTCCCTTGATTTTCAGGCAGTTCCTGCCTGTGTCAGATCCCTTGTGTGCCATGGGAGGGGTCATGGGGGATGTTCTGTCAAGTGTTCATTTCCAGCTGCCTTAAAGCTGTGATAGGGAACATTCATTTCAGCACTGGATCTGGTGATCCTGGGAGGATGATGTACCCTCCTCATTTAAGAAAATGTCTTTTCTGATGTTGGTGTGTTACTGCTCTGTGCTCCTTTGTTGTGGCTGCCTCAGCACAACCAGATTTCCAACTGCATTTAACATGCTGCAGCTCTTAGGCATTTAGTGGTAACTTCTGCCTGAATTGACCTCTAAATTAAGGGCAAATTGCTTAGAGTGAAATTACTGTTTCCTTCTCTGAGAATGCTCAGAGTTGAAAATGTGAAGGGATGAATTCCTTGCTTCTCCTGGTAGCTTAGCCAGGCTCAAGCACACCAAACAGACTGAGGGACCCAAAATGTTTCCTCTTCCTTCTGCTTCCCCAGCTTTCTACACTGAGCATGACATCTCTTGGTCTGTGATATCCCTGGGTCAGGCAGGGTCAGCTGTGCTGGGCATCCCCTCCCCACTCCCTGTGTGCCCCCAGCCCCCTAAAAATTCCATCTGTATATCATCAGCTCTGTGCTGAGCACAAATCCAGAACATGCTCTATACAAGTGAAGAAAAGGAGCTCTACCACAGCCAAAGGCAGCACATTATGGTGTTTCTGTGCTCTGTGTGAAAGTCTCTTGTATGTCTCATGAGGGTTTAATGTTCTCCAAATGTGAAGGTTTTGTTGAGGCAAGGCAAAGGGGAATGCCAGCCTGTTGTGGGAGCAGCAAGTGACCATGGATTGAGATACACAAAAGATCACTCAGCTTTATAGAATTTTCTTTAAGAGGTCCTGCTGGCAATTTTGTCTCTACAAAACAGGTTGGAAGTCACCAAGAAGTGGTTTCTCTTTTGTTCTGAAGGACTGTCTAGAATCTGATTTGTAGCTGGTGTGACTTGTCAAGTTGGGCTTCTCAATCACCTTCAGGTGTTGAGGTTTCTGAACTTTAACAGTCAAATGAAAGCCATCAGTCTGGTAATTAATGGTGAATAAGTTTTTTCAGGCAGATCAGGGGGTTTGTTCTTTCTGCTTCACAAGAGAAGATGAAATTTCATTAGGTGTTACCACTTGCACACTGGAAACTTCTAAACAATCCCTTGTGCCTGTTGCAGAGGTGGGGAAGGTACCAGATCTAGTTCCATGTGAAAATGTCCTAGAGATCTCAGTGACTTACTGAGAAATCTGAGACACCTTTGGGTGTCCTTGTGACCTGATGTGATCCGTTACAGTGGAGGCACTGACTGTTCCAGTAACCACAGAAGGAAAGAGCCAGGCTCAGTGAAGGCTGTTTTGGAATAAAATGAAGTAATGAATGGACTGGTGGTTAGACCATGGGAAATGGTAAAAACTGTTTTGTTCAAGGTGTTGATGGTAATTCAGCACACAGGGCAGTGGGTTTGAGCACTGTGACAGTGCGTTTTCCTTTGTCTCCTTGCTCCACAAATAAGTAGCTCTGCAGGAAGCATTGGGCTAAAATGCAGGTGCTGCACATGGGTTACGAGCTGGCAGGTTTGATGGCTCCTCAATATTCTTTCCACCTGTTTTTAGCTAGAAAAATTTTGGATTCTGTTTTTCCTTTTTCCCCTTTTGTTAGATTCCTGTTCTGCAAGACCAGCTGCTTTCCCATGTGCCACTCCTTCCTCACAGAGCACAGCAGAAATGTTGCTGTCAGAGAATTAAGCGGCCGTAAATTTTTAGGTGGGGGCGCTTTGGGGTCAAAATCTGCTGCATTATCTTTGATGTCTGACTACATCCATATCTGAATTCCAGAAATTCTGAAAAATTCTAAGCATGCAGCATTTTGTCCTTCAGGTGAAGCGCTACCAGTGCACCTTTGAGGGCTGTCCCCGCACCTACAGCACCGCTGGCAACCTGCGCACACACCAGAAAACTCACCGGGGCGAGTACACCTTCGTCTGCAACCAGGAGGGCTGTGGCAAGGCCTTCCTCACCTCCTACAGCCTCAAAATCCACGTCCGGGTGCACACCAAGGAGAAACCCTTTGAGTGCGACGTGCAGGGATGTGAGAAGGCGTTCAACACACTGTACAGGTGAGGAATGTTCAAAAAACTGTACAGGTGAGGTGGTGTTCAACACATTGTACAGGTGAGGAATGTTCAACACATTGTACAGGTGAGGTGGTGTTCAAACAACTGTACAGATGAAGAATGTTCAAAAAACTGCACAGGTGAGAGGATGTTCAAAAGACTGTACAGGTGAGGAATGTTCAAAAAACTACTGGTGAGGGATGTTCACGTGAGAAATGTTCAACATTGTAAGGTGAGAGGGTTTTCAGCACACTGTACAGGTGAGGGAGCGTTAAACACTGTAGTTTTGAGGGGTGTTCAACACTGTACAGGTGAGAAATGTTTAACACACTGTACAGGTGAGAGGGTGTTCAACATTGTACAGGTCAGAAATGTTCAGCACTGTACAGGTGAAGAATGTTCAGCACTGTACATGTGAGAGGGTGTTAAACACTGTACAGGTGAGAAATGTTTAACACACTGTACAGGTAAGGAATCTTCAGCACTGTACAGGTGAGGGGTGTTCCGCACACTGTACAGGTGAGAAATGTTCAACACTGTAAGGTGAGAGGGCATTCACCACTGTACAGGTGAGGGGGCATTCAACACTACAGGTGAGAAAGGTTCAGCACTGTACAGGTGAGAAGGTGTTCAGCACTACAGGTGGGAAGGCTCTGGCTAGTTTTCTGGTAGATATGCTGTTGCTGTTCTGTAATTTCCATCTCCTTTGTGTTTGTTTTGCTTCTTCCACATACAGGTATGAGTATAAACCCCTTAAGTGTGGCAATGCTGTGCGAAGGGTAGGATGACAGAACTGTGGTGATTTCTTTATATTCCAATAGCACTGAAGGTGGTGAATGAGCACAAAGGTTTCTCAGACTTCTTGGGGGACTTTGGAACTGATAGTGGTCACTTCCATGAGCTCATTACCTTCTGCTCAAGATGTGTTAAACCTTTGATCTGTCCTGCTCATTTGAAAGAACTGCTTGCTTCCCTCAGGCCAGGGCTGTCTTATCCTACCAGTTCTAAGAGAGGTTTTTTTGGGCTTGTTTTTTAGGTTGAAAGCACATCAAAGGCTTCACACAGGGAAAACATTTAACTGTGAATCAGAAGGCTGCAGCAAATACTTCACAACGCACAGTGACCTGAGGAAGCACATTCGAACACACACAGGAGAAAAGCCATTTCGGTGAGTGCTGGGTGGCACCTCTGGCTTCTGTGGCTCAGGTAATGAGGTACCTGCACCAAAAAGCAGCTGTCACTGCTCTGGATGGAATGGTGTTCTCCTGAGAAACAAGTGAAGGTGGCTGGCTGGCACTGGAGCATGTTTGTTCTTGAGCTCCTGCAGCTGCTTTTAACAGTGATTGTCCCTAAAAGAAAAGAATAGTTAGTTAAGGTAGTTTTTAAACATAAACCTATGCCATGATGAGCATCTTTTAAAACACATTTATTGCTGCTCTCTGCTGGGATGCAGTGTGTAATCCATGAAGGAGACCCTCCCAAATACTGCCTTTGTGCTTGGATTTTAAAGTCTACTTAGAGCCCTGCTCTGATGTGTGTAGCATGCACAGCAGCTGCTGGGAGATACCTGGTTGCTAGCAGAGCTCAGCTTTGGGCCTGCGTTTTAGGAGTATTGGGAAGCATGATTTAAGGTTGTAGCTGATGCTGACTCTCCTGTGATGCCTCATTCAGGTGTGAGCATGATGGCTGTGGGAAGGCTTTTGCTGCAAGCCACCACCTCAAAACACATGTTAGAACACATACTGGTAAGTTCTGTGTTATTTTCAAAACTTTTTCTTTAAATGAGCTTATTGAGTTTATACTAACATTCAGAATCCTAGTATAAATTTATAGTTATATATAATATGGAAGTGACACCAAGCTGAGAGGCTCAGGTGACACGTGTGAGGGAGGGGATGGCATCCAGAGAGACCTTTTGCAGGCTGGAGGAGTGTGCCCAGGTGCAAACCCCTGCACCTGTGTCAGGCCAGTCCAGATTTTCCATTTATGCAGTTATAATATTTATGCTTGACAGGTCTTGAATTCAATGAACATGTTTTCACAAATATGTCAGTAATGGTGCATAACAATTAAATGTTGTGTTGTGTGCCAGTTCCCATGGTGAAATGGAGCTCACCTGCAGGACTCCTGGGAATACTGGTTGTGTGAAGGGACATTTAACATCCTGTTTGTATGAAATACTGCTCTGCCAGGTGCTTTCAAGGTGTGTGTGTGTGTGTGATAGGATGTTTTAAACTCTGTTCCATGCCTTCTGTGCTGCCTCTAGGGGAGAAACCCTTCTTCTGTCCCAGCAATGGTTGTGAGAAGACTTTCAGTACCCAGTACAGTCTCAAGAGTCACATGAAAGGTCATGAGAAGGGACATACCTATAATGCACTTCCCAATAACAATGTATCTGAGGTTGGTAGCATTCCTGCTTCTGTGTTAGGTGGATATAAACCTACCTTGGGGAAGAAATCATTTGTCTGCAGCTTTCTTAAAGTGTAACATTTCAGACTGGGATTTTCACTTTGCCATGTGTGCATGTGTGTGTTTCAGTTGGAATCAATACTGTGAGGTAAACGTGCAATAAAATAGATACTAAAAATAATACCTGGGGAGGTTTAATTTTTTTTTATTTTCTAAAAGTTGATTTGTTCCTATGCTAATTTAAAATTCTGGGTTATATGACTTTTTGGAAAAAATCCTTGATAGCTGCTAAATACCCTTTGGTTAAAAATCTTACTCCTTTTAGATTTTAGAAATGAGACCTGGGTCCCATATAAGCAGAGTACAGACTCTCAAAAGTAATTTAAATAATTTCTGACATTAATATATAATTCGAATTTTTTTCTTTTTCACAGGATACAAGTCACTCACTTTGTCTGAGTGATTTAAGCCTCATATCAACAGATTCAGAATTGCGGGAGAACTCTAATCCAGTGAGTTACTGTCCTGGAATTGCCTCATCCTCATTTGAGTTTTGATTTTTGTCCTCCAAAATGTGCAGTGCTTAGTTCAACCTGCTGTAGAAAGCTCTGCATCTGACTTTACCATAACAGAGTTCTTGCTTTTTTGACTGAGCTTAGGTTTTACACAGAAGAAAATGAGATGCTGAGGAGGTTGTGTTGTTCTTTGTGCTGTGGTGTGGGTGCAGGGTGCAGCTCTTGTGTGGATTCTGCTCCCTGAGCAGTGTGGGTGACTAGAATTGCATAGTACAGGATACAATCTAAATGGAGCTATTTTTTCTGCTCCAGAAAAGTTCTGCAAGCAGCCAACTAATGTTTGTTTCTGATAGAGTACTGCAAGAAGGAAATAAGGGTTAAACAAAGTGTGGATGCAGAGAAATACATTTTACTTTTGAAGAAGTTACTTAATTTTGTACGAGTTTGCTCATTAGGTTGGTAAATTTGGTTGCAGTAATAAAAACTAGGTGTAAATTTACAACATGTAAGGTTTATAGATGTTGCCATTCCTGAGGGTGGCTGGTTCATTGGAGGATTGTTTCTGATGTGCACACGCTGCTGGACTGGGATTTGTGCAAAACTGAGATACAGCATTGTCTAATGTCTTCCTCTTTGTTTTCTGTTTGTCAGACACATGGACAGGACCTCAGCACAATCTCACCAGCAAGCATCTTTGAGTCCATGTTTCAGAGCCCAGACCACACTGCAAATCAGGATGACTCTCAGCAGCCAGGTACCAGTTGTATCTGCAGTGCTATTAAAGAGAACTTTTTGACAGCCCTGCATGCATGTACTGAATTCAGCATTTCAGACTGAAGCTTAATGCCCAGTGTAACTCTAAGTTAAAGTACTTTAACTTCAGTGTTGAAATTCAGTGGTGTTGGGATGCATGGTGCCCAGGGGAGGTGACCCAGCTCACTGTCCTGCAGTACTGACTGCAGCTCTTGAGTAGTCCCCCTCACCCTGTTTTCATGGTTCCCTCTTGAAGCTGTTACACAACCTGCCTGATAAAAAACTTATTAGAGAGAGCTGTTGAGCCTGATCAGACTCATTGTAGAGCCCTTCCTGAATTTGCAGCTACTTCTAGATTTCACTGTCTAGGTTTGAGCACTGATCTGAAGTTAGGAACGTGGTAATGCTTTACTTGGCAAAAATCCATCAGCTAGCTGTTAAGTTCACTGCAGAAGCAGTTTACTCAGACCTAATGAGAACAGATGTATTTATCTTTTCTGTGTTTCTCTTTCAGCGGCTTCCTTGATTGAAGGGTTTAACGGCGACGCGGACTCGGTGGCTGCGGTGCCGCCCCCAGCAGGAGACGCAGCCTCCCTGTCCCTCCCCCTGGTCCTGCAGCTCGGCCTCCCTGAGCCCGCGCAGGCGGCGCTGCAAGGCTCGGCAGCGCCCGCCGCTCCCTCCTCCATAGCACCCAGCTCCCAGCCAGCTGCGTTTGGGAATCCTGCAACTGCTTTACAATCCCCAGAAGTGCCTGTTCCTCACAGCACACCGTTTGCAGCCAGTCACCAAGACTTCCTGCAGCACAGCCAGCCTCCGCCGCAGCCCTTTGTGCAGGGACTGTCAGTGGTTGCTGGGGCTCCTGCCTCCGCAGCCCCGAGTGCTGCTGAGCCCCTGCCAGCTGTAGTTCAGACTGTGCCTGTTGCTGCAAGCCCTGTTTTGACCAGTAATCCCACTATAACCATTACTCCTTCTCCGAACACCGCCATTCTGCAGTCCAGCATTGTCATGGGAGAGCAGAACTTACAATGGATCTTAAATGGTGCCACTGGTTCCTCACAAAGCCAAGAACAAATGGTCAGTACATCCAGCAGGGATCTGGAAAAGGGAGCCCTTGCTTTTGGAGAGGGAGGGGGTCAAACCTGTATGACAAACCCCAGGATGCTGTGTGGTATAATGCTTGTCATGTTAATGTGTTACATATCACCAATGCAGCCTCTTCAATAGACAGGGAAATAAGTAGAGCACAGAAAAACCCAGGGTGCAGAAAGATCTTGCTTTCTTCTTTCCCCTTATGGTGGACTTCTGCCAGCAGGTATCAGTGTGTTTATCCAGGACAGGGCACCTCAAATCCTGATATACATGGGCCTTAGTGTATTACTTTTAATGCATAGAAGCACAAAAAGACTCTGTAAAGATTGTTTTTAGGCATTTTGTAATCTCTGTCCCAGCCTAATTTTGAATGATAATGAAAAGAGGTTTTTTTCTGAACACAGAATATGGTTTTCCAGTAAATCTGGATAGCTGAAACTTCAGTTTTCTTTTGACAGTATTGGTGCCACTTTAGGCTCTGTAAGTGGGCATGAGTGAATGGCTGCAGGTACAGGCAGTGGGACCACATACAGAATTCAGTCACTGAATTGTCAAAACCCACAAGCTGAGTTTGCCAGCAAATAGTGCAAGGGATGTTATGCCAAATTTAGGACCAATGAAACAATAGTTAGAGCCCCCTTTTCCTCTGTGTCTCTTTGGAATATATATATGTTTAGAATTTAAGCAATAGAAATTTGATTCGAGTCAATTCACACTCTTTTCTTGTTTGTTTTTTTCCTTGAAAGCCACAAGTTCCAAAAGTAGTAGAGAAGGTGTTTTTTACCACTGCATTACCAGTAGCTGGTAACACAGGTAAGCGTAACACTGAACTAATTTAACAAAGCTGATTTCTCTCTCCCTGCTGTGAAATTATGTAGTTCCATTGTGTTTTGTCTTTGTTTCACCTTCAGGAAACCCTGTTCAGCAGATTGGTCTCAGCGTTCCTGTTATTATTATAAAGCAGGAGGAGGCCTGCCAGTGCCAGTGTGCCTGCCGAGACTCTGCCAAGGACAAAGCCACCTCCACTGTTAAGAAGGAATGTTCCTCACCTGATCCAAAAGCTTTGGAGCAGCAAGCTTCCCAGCTGCAGCCTCAGACCTTTCCTTCCTCCTCTGCCCCTCCTTCTTGTGGGCAGAGGAGTCAGATAGTTAACCCTCCAGACTCCCAGACTGAAACATTAAGTGCCATGGATGTATCGGACTTCCTGTCCCTCCAAAGCCCTGAAACCCCGTCTAATATAATTCCAATTGAAGCACTACTGCAGGGTGAGGAAGAAATTGGTTTGAATAGCAGCTTCTCTAAGTGAAGATGTTCCAGATTTTCCTTTGCACCTGGAGGGTAAAACCCTTCTCCTTAGAAGCAGAAACTGAAGGATCGATTCTTATTCCTTCCTCTTTGGAAGTTTTGTGGCTTATTTCTGCTTCACGGATGTCATCTTAGTCACGTCCCAGGTACATCCACCTTTGAGATTCTGTCTAAAAAAAGAAAAGGTAAAAAAAAAAAAAAAAAAGCTAAGTTATATATGAACTGTTTTGGCTGCACTGTCTGTCACTTTTGCTTGTCATATGTGAACACAGAAGTTAAGGTTACTCGTGTGCAAAAAGATTTTTAAAAGGAAAAGGGGGGTTACTTTGTCTCCAATTGCACATCACTTACTTTTGGGATTAAGGTACTGGCAGCAAGTGGGTCTTTGTTACAACTTCTTGGGTCTCTAATTTTCTTCTGTCTCTCATGTCTCTACTAACCATGCACTAAAGGGGAGCCCAGGAAAGGAGGCTGCAGGGGAGGAAATGGCATAGCTGGGGGAGGATTTATCTGCAGTGTGATTTGAATTTGCAGTTGTCACATACCTGATGAGGAGCTGGTGCCTGGTTTTGCTGTGTACTAATGCTATTGCTAAAGCCTCCAGGAGCTTTGGGGGAGTTGATTTCAGCAGATCTAGTTCCACTAGGACTCAAGTGTGTTGCAGACACTGTGTCACAACGTAGAAGCACAGTTGGAGCTGCTGCTGGCTCTGGCTCCAGAGTCTTTCTTGGCCTCTCCAAAGGGTACAGTGGCTCCCAGGTGTGGTCAGGTTGGTGCCTGCTGCTCTTTTGATTTCTTAGGCTCTGTTCAGCAACAAGTCATCATCCTAACCCTGGGATTGTTAAATCAGGAGCACGGTGCCTTTGCTGGTTACTCTCATTTTTTTGTGAAGAACAACCCTTAAAATTTTTTTTGAGAAAGATTTCAACATAGATTCAGTGAGTTTGTCCTTCAGTTGTCCATACATGGTTCTTTTTTTTCCAGTGAGCTATATAATTTCTGCCTGACTCTGCCTCCAGCCTACTGCAATGCCAGCTTTTTGTGCACGGGGCTATTTCTTGACTAAAAGATGTTACACAACAGAGTAGTTTTTCATATCAAACTGAGAGTCTGTATTCTAACCTACTCAGGGTAAATCAAATCCAAACCCCCCCTTCCACCAAAAAGCCTGTAATGTTGCAATAAATGCAGTCTCATTCTAAATGGTTTATTTATGCTGCATTATTTTAAAAGATGTAATTTTATAGTTTTTATCCATCTTTCTGGCTTTTGCTGTCAGTCTTGTTGTGTTAAAGGAAAGAATATTAAATAGTTTTTATTCAGTTTACAGTGTTGTCATTAGTGAGATACAAAGATAATGACTGTAAGCCAATTAGTGGGGAGTGTCCCTGCACTCAATTTAGGAATGCAAACTGTAGTGGATAGAGATCTTTCACTCTTTGGTACCTCCAGGGAGGGGAGAACCCTGTGAGTCTGCCTGGTGATGACAGGAGATCACCTCCTGAACTGAAGGAGGTGTTTGTTCCTCCTGTAACATGCTCAGTGTAGCCTGACCAACACTGGGGCTGGTTCAGCCACCTCTCATGCTGTTCCCCTGAGAATGCCCTGCCCAGGCATGCCTGGAAAGGGACTGAAGGGAATTGGTTTCCCCTCCTGGACAGCTAGCTTCTCATGAAGGGCAGAAAGGAAAGAGCTGTGTCCTGTGGGGGCAGCCAGCTGTGCCAGGAGCACTGTGTGTGTGTGCCAGGGCAGGGAGCTCGGTGTTGGCAGGTGCAGGGATGAACATCACACACTCTGGTGGTGTTTCCTCTGGCTGTGTGGCAGGGCTGGGAGTCCTGCAGCAGCAAGGTTTGGCATCCACAAAACAGGTTAACAAAGCATGTCTTGTTTTGTTCCTGTAATGGCAATCCTTGGAGGGCAGCGAGGTGGTGGCCCCTTTGTTTTTCTCCTACATTTTGTGCTGCACTTGGGTTGCATGGCAGCAAGAACTGCTTTGAACACAAAAAACATAGTCCCAAGCCTGCATGGTTGGGACTGTCCTCACAGAGGAGTCTCCTGCCAGCTGCTCTGCACAGAGCTGCACTTGGGAGGGGAGTGAGCACTGCCTGGAGCTGCTGGGGTCCCTCTGGTGCCTCTCACTGGGGGCATTTCCTTTGGCAAAGTGCAGCTGTGGTGTTGGAGGGTGAGTGGGTGTGGATGTGTGCCTGTGGGACACAGCTGATGCAGGAGTGTGATGATTCCCAGGAGTTGTGGGGGACAAGGGTCCCAGATGTGGCCTGCACTGGGACAGCTGGGCAATTCAGCAACCACTTCTGAGCCTTTGCAACCTTCAGGGAGGCTTTGTTACTTTTGCTATTTGTGACTCAGTCAACCTAAAACATGCTTCTGGTTGGACTAGAGAGCATCTTCAGAAGCTCTTTTGTGACTGAAATGAGTAGAAGGAACTACCAAAGTCTCTGAACTGAGAAGCTCAATGTGGAGCTGCAGTGATGGGCAGCAGTGCCCAGGGTCAATTTCTGCTGTTTCTCTTCACAGCTACTGGGATTTTTTTGTTGTGTTCCAGGAAAAGCACCACGTCCTGCTGATTCTTTGGTGCACTGGGTTTGCCATTGCCCTCTTACACATGCATCAGGCAGGCTGCAATTCAGGTGGAACTGGTTAGAGCTTGTACTGAGGCAGGAGCATGTGATTCTGTGAGCGCACAGGCTGTGCATCCACTGTGTTTTACAGGTGTGTGCTTTTGTTGTTTATCGTCCATCTGCTTTCCAGAGTGCTTGTGCTGCGTGTGTCTGAGCTGTTTTCACATTTGCATCATCCCCAGTACTGTGATGAGACTGTGCTCCAGGGCAGTCTGTACTATGCTGGGATGGGAGGACATCCAAGGGCAGCTGCAGCAAAGCCCTGAGATTCTGCAAGGCCAGAGACTTTCCTGTTCTCTCCTTGCTGCCCCACCATTAGTATATTCACTACTACATGGTTAATAAAAGGGAGAGTTTCTGCCCTTACAGATGTGGTGAAACATTGGATTCCCAGAAAAGGGTTCATGTGCTGGAGCCTCTGGGAATGGCATGCCTGCCTCTCCAAAGTCTGCATGAACCCCTTTAATTATCAGTCAGAGAGCAAACAGTGATGCTCTAGGTCACCTGTTTGTGCTACTGGGGGTTTGCTTGGTCATTCAGTTTCTGGATGGGTGTAGAAGCTTAAATATGTAGAGGGGGTCAACTTACTGACTTGGGTTACCAAGCAAGGACCCAAAAAAGCAGACTTGGCTGCAGCTGAAGGTTGGAGAAATTACTTTTTGTTGCTTGTAGGCAGGGTGAAAAATCAGCACTGATTGAATGCTGGTACTGAATTACATGGAACAAAGTACAAGCTGGCCACTTGTGTAATGCTGAGTGTGCCCAGGAAGGCAAATTTGCAGAACCTCATACTGGTATCTAAAATGCACTTTAGGTTATTTTATCTTTAACCCAATTGCTGCAATTTCTTTTGTATATACTTTCACAAAGTTTATTTTTGCTCTGAGTAAAAGTTAACAGGGGTGTGCAAAGAAGAGCACTTAACTTGGTGCAATACCTGTAGCTAAAGATCCTTGTCCTGCATGGTCTGTGTGTGTCTGTCTGACAGAACAGGTGTGGTGGGTGCTGTGCTGCCCTTCCCCCGCGCCCCAGACAAATTATGCATCGTTAGCAAACGTCCAATCTATGCAAATAACCCTCTGAGAGCACTGTGCTTCAGCAGCCTTTTCTCTCACGCTTTCTGGGGGCTGCTTGTAACTCCTGTTAGACATGCTGTGTCCCTTGATGTGTGTCCTCCTTCCCCTGTCCTCGTTCTGGCACCCACATGGGAACACAAGTGACAAGCTGCTTTCAAACAGGCATGTTGCACCTTTGAAATCTGTCTCCAAGATGGTTTCTGATGTCCTGTTACTGCCTTATTTCTTGGGGGTGGCATGGCCATAGCCATCCACACCATTGTCCTTGATCTGCAGCAGCGCTGTGAACTGTTTACAGCACTCCTACTCCAGGATAACCTGGGTTCAGAGCTGGAGCTGCAGGGGAGCTGAGCCCTGGCTAGCTGTCCTTGGAGGTGACTGGAGATGAGCAGCTCTTGCTGGGTTGTTGCTGAGGTCAGTGGGGCAGAGCAGAGCAGCTCTGGTGTCACATTCTCACTTCTGGGAGACACCAGGCAAGGCACAGAAGCTGGCACTGCCAGGTTCCTCCCCACAGAACGAGGACAGGGTGGTGTCTCTGCAAAATGATTGGAGATCTGTGGGTGAAAGGTTCTCTAGGCAGGAGTTACCTGAGCTAGCTGGGCAGAACTGTTGGAGTCAGTTTGGACTGTAAGGCAAAAAAGAAGAGCATGTCTTTAATAAACCCGATGAATTTCTGACTGCAGAGTTTTTAATTGTATACTATTTTTTCCGTAACATATTTTGGAAGCAATGTCAAGTTTTTATAAATGTTACCTGTAGTCGATTCTCATGGACAGGGCTGAACTTTTTTGTGTCTTGTCTTGATTATCTATCACATGTTCTAGAAGTTGGATTCTGTGTCTGCACTGAGAAATGCAAATTAAACTGGATATTTATGTAGTAGTGTACATAGTCTAAGTGTGTGTTTTTGGAACTAGGTGAAACCCCACACCATGCTGCAGTGGTGTGCAAGCTGGCCAAAATTTGGTTCATTATGCAGTGTACACTTTCTCAAATAAATGCAGTTTCTACTTTTTTCTAAAAAAAAAAAAAAAAAAAAGATTTTTTTCACATGACCTTTTCCAGCAGACTCGAGGGTGTGTTTGCAGTGCTGTAGGTGCAGTCGCTGGTGTTCCTGGTTTGTGACTCTTGTCCTCCCACTGCTCGGGCTGACTCTGCTCTGTTTTGCCTCTCCCAGCCCAAAGCCCAGGCTGGCTCCACAGCAGGGGCAGCTCCAGCTGAGCTGTTGGGGCTGGGGTGGCTGCACTGCCTGGGGCTTTGGAGACAGCTGAACTAAACCCCAGTTTCTCAAGAATGTGTGTATGGTTATAAAGGAATTTATTTAACTCTGAAACATGGGAACAAATGTGCTTACATTGAGCAATGTGAAGATGTTAGTTACAGGTACAGTACTTCCAAAGGAAGAGCATCTCCAAAACCCAAAAGAGTAAATATGAATTTGTATTTTTTGAAGAATGTGAAATAATGGTGTTTGCTTAATTGCTCATTTTGTATGAAGTTAATATTGTACTTTGAAATATCTGCAAAGAAGTGGAAATTAACCTTTTTGGAATTGAAAGCAATATTAATACTAATGGAATCCTAATTAAATGCTTATTTAAACATTGTGTTATAATAGTCTTTCCTGAGAGTATTCGGTGGGAGAGGAGTGTGAGCATCCTGCCTGTCCCCTTAAGGAGGAGGAATTCCAACCCTGAAAGGCAGAGTTTGCCTTTTCACCCTCCTCCCTCTCCCAGCACCGGCCCAGCTTGGCCGCTCTGGTGCCCTGAGGTGCGGGTGGGAGTTGAAGCCCAGAACTGGGGAATCTCCCATGGCAGAGCTCCATCCTGGTCCCGGAGCTGGTTCCTGCTCGGGGCAGGGGCCACAGAAAAGCACACCAAGCTTTGTGCGTCCCCTCGGGCTGCTCCCGACCCCCGGGCAGCCAGGGAAGAACCGACCCTGGGAACGCACGGGCGGCTGTGCCTCCTCCTCAGGAGCACACGGGGGCGCGGGGAGATACACACCGAGCCCTTCTCGCTTTATTTTGAAGTGTAAATTTAATGCGATAAGGCACGAGCGCGGCGAGACCGAGCGAGCTCCAAGGCCACGGCGGGGGAGCCGGCGGTGCCCGGGCGTTCCTGGAGCCCCAAAGCCCTGGCTCCCCTCCGCGGGGCCGATCCTCAGGGCTCCCGGGGCTCCTCGGGGCTCAGCGCCGCCCGCAGCGCGGCCATCGCCGCCGTCAGCTCCTCGCAGGCGGCGATGCGGGACCGCAGCTGCCGCTGCCGCAGCTCCAGCAGCTCCCGCAGCTCCCGCAGGTTCTCCACAACCTGCGGGGAGACGGCGGGGGCAGCGGTCACGGCCGGCGCCGCAGCTACCCCCGGAGCCCCCGATCCCCTCGGCCCTCCCGCTCCTCCTCACTCCGGACCCCTCGATCCCCTCGGACCCCCCGATCCCCTCGGCACTCCCGTTCCTCCTCACTCCGGACCCCCCGATCCCCTCGGCACTCCCGTTCCTCCTCACTCCGGACCCCCCGATCCCCTCGGCACTCCCGTTCCTCCCGTCTCGCACCCGCCGCTCTCTCGCCGTCTCCGTCCGGCCCGCGCGCGGCTCCTGCGCGCCCCCGGTCGCCATGGGAACGGCTGTGGCGGCGCCGCTCCGCCCCGGCTGTTCCGTCATAGCCCCGCGCCGGTAGTGCCGCCGCATGGCGCGGGCGGCGCGGGTGCTGGCGCTGGCGCGGGCGGCGGAAGGAGCGGTGAGGCCGGGGCTGGGCCCGGGGCCCGGGCGCGCCCGCCTGGTGCTGCTGCCGCACGGCGGCGGGGCCCGGCCCGGCCCTCAGGCTGCTCGCGGGGAAGCAGCGGAGGGGGGATGCTGCTGCGCCGGAGCGGAGGGCGGCGGCCCCGGGCGGTGGCGGCAGGAGCCGGGGAACCCCGCTGAGGCCTGGAGGGAGGCGGTGGCGGCCGCGGCCGGTGCCCTGCAGGCGGGCGGGCTGGTGGCGGTGCCCACGGACACGGTGTACGGCGTGGCTTGCCTGGCCCAGGACTCGGCCGCGGTGCGCAGCATCTACAGCCTGAAGGGGCGGAACGGCTCCAAGCCGCTCGCCATCTGCCTCGGGGACGTGGAGCGGCTCTACAGGTGTGTGCCGAGCCCGGCGTGCAGCTCCTTCCCTCGCGGAGCCCCACGGAAGCTGCCCGAGCACCGTGAGCACACCCTGATCCCGCTGTCCCTGTCCCTGCAGGTACTGCCACGTGAATGTTCCCGACGAGCTGCTGCGGGACTTGCTCCCGGGACCAGTGACCCTGGTCTTACAGCGTTCAGAAGAGCTAAATAAAGACTTGAATCCCTTCACATCGGTAGGTCAAGGCTCCAGGATTGATTTCAGTGCTTCGGGGCAGAGGGCTGGTTTTGTGCTGCTGATGCTGCTGTAACATTTGTCATTACTTGTCCCCAAAAGTTGTCCCTGTGTGGTCGTGCTCCCTGTGACTGACCTGGACATGTTATAAGCCAGCGTTAGGGCCTGACTTAAGTCTTGTGTTATTGCTGGTTCAGCAGATGTAGATCTGTCAATTCTCTGGAGTTTCAGCTTTAAGTAAAGAGAGCTTTAGGCAACGCAAAATGAAAACCAGTTTCTGTGTGTAAAGCCCTCCTCTCCTTCCCTGCAGCTGGTTGGTGTTCGCATTCCAGACCATCCCTTCATGAGAGACCTGGCTCGTGCCTGCTCGGGGCCACTGGCTTTGACAAGCGCCAACATCAGCTCCCAGGGCAGCACCCTGACCGTGCTGGTGAGCTTCTTCCATCCCTCAGGATGGCACTGGGGCAGCTTGGCAGAGCCCCACGCTCTCAGCTGAGCTCAGCTTTAGCAGTAAACCAAAGGTTGCTCTGCTGCTGTGTTTTTGTTTTATTTAAATAATACAAAGTGCTGTCAGGATTGTTACCCACAGCTCTCTTGCAGGAATTCCAGGACCTGTGGCCTCAGTTGTCCTTGGTCATTGATGGAGGCCCCATAGGAGACATCCAGAGCCCAGAGTGTCGCTTGGGATCGACTGTGGTTGATTTGTCTGTGTCAGGGAAATTCTCCATCATCAGGCCTGGCTGGTGAGTGCAGCTGGGACTTTTCCTTTGCTTTAAATGAAACAAAGCTTTTGCATTACTTTGCTTTGTTTTGCTCTGCTTTGTTTTGTTTGCTTTGCTTTTGCTTCCCACAGCAGTTTCACCTTCCCATTAATGTTAACCTGATCATGAGCACACAGAGAAACCCTCAGGAGCTCTGAAATTCCCCTTCCTCACAGCCTGTGAGTGAAGCTGTGGTTTCTGGAGTTCATGCTTTCCTTGGCTCTAAGTGCAATCCTGTGTCTTGCTGGTTCTCTTTCCCAGAAAATGCAGTTTCAATGCTCCAAACTCTTTGTTCTGATGGCTCTGTTTCTCCCTGCAGTGCACTGACGCCCACAGTTGAAATCCTGAAGAAGAAGTATGGCTTGGTACCAGAATCTTCCTAACCCTTGGGACTGGGAGCTGGTGGAGCTGGGCACTGTGTGCCTGTGCACTCAGCAGTGGGTGATCATGGCCTTGTTTAATAAGGTCGATGGGTTATGTCAAGGTAAATTTTAAAAAAGATTAAAAAAGGAGGACTAGAAAACACTTTCTGACCTGTTTGTGCTGCTGTACTGTTCCAAATGTCTGTTCTGTTATCCTGATCGGGCTTTGTGCATAGTGATTATGAAAGTTAAACTGTCAGGATGGCCCTGTATGCCCCAGCCACTTCCGAGTGTTCATGCCCTGCCACCTGCACTGGAAGGAAAGCAGACATGGAGGGGGTTGGAGCTTTGAGGGTGTTACAGCTGTGCTGTTCTCTGGCTGCTTTTCTCTGTTCTAAATGTGAGCAAAACTTCCTACTGAGATGAAACTGTCAGTGCTTCTGAAAATTCACAGTATTCAGATAACCCAGGCAAGAGCTGCTCAGAACAACATGCTTCCTAATGCAGAGAGTGAAATAAGCTCTTGGTGTGATGATCTACCCGTGGTTAAATGTAGAATTCTCTGTTGATTTTGCTCTGACATGGTGCTAAGCTGAAGTAAACAGGGAATGGATGAAAGTGTCCACTCACTGGTATTGATCATTGATTGAAAAATGAAGTCCCTGGGAAGCAAGGAGGGGGCAGCATGGGGTGTGGAGCCAGGATCCTGTTCCTGAGCACAACAGCTCCACTGGGATCCCTGTGGGACGTGTGGAGTGCCAGGGCCACTCCCCTGCCTGCACCCAGCCCTTGCACAGCCTGCTCTGGGATGGTTTTTCCCAATGTCTTGAGGGCCAAGGAGGAGTTTTCTGTTGCATTGCTCACAAGCAGCTGTCTCAGGCACTGCTGATGGATTGCACTGCACACACAGCTCACCTCAGAGTCATCACTGCCTGGCTGGAGCTTCTGCTATAAAATTCCAGAGCACCAGGCTGGCTGAGTCACTGTTGTTTGCAGAGTGGCTGTGTGATGTCTGCTCTTACCTTGCCTTTCTCAGTCAGGTGTCCTGGGGGATGAAGGACTGAGGGCAATCAGAGGGATCACATCCTTTTGCCTGCCCTGGACCCCTTGTCCTGCTTACCTTTCCCCACAGTGCTGCTCTGAGCAGAGGGTCTGGTGCAGTAGAGGAGGCAAAGTGGAGCCCTGGTGGTCCCCATGTGGGGCCTGGTGGTCAGTGGAGCTGGGCAGTGACTCCACATCCCTCAGCTTGCACCAGAGCCAGAACTGCTGCCCTGGTGCCCTCATGCTTGTGGGGGTGTCAGGGCTGTTTGGGGGCTCACTGTAACCTCCCACCCCAGTGAGCAATTTCCCTGCTGGATTTGCACAGTGAGCAGCCCCAGCCTCTTTCCTCAGCTCATCAGCTATTCATTGACGCTTGCTGGATTCCTCCAGTGGTCATCCATCACCCACATCTCCCATCCCCTTTCCAAACATTTCCTGTTTTCCCAGTGATGCATTACCCTGCTCAGACAAGCTGATCCTGCACCAAGGGAGCCACAGTCACCATTTGAGCCATGCAACTGAGGGGCCTCAGGAGCTGCTTCCCTGGCTGTGGGGGCTTTGCTGCAGCAGCTCCTCCTCCTCCCCTCCACTCTGGAACACGCAGGTGGAGCTGGTGCCCTCCCAGCCATGAAGGGCTCCTTTCCTGCAGCTGTGTGGGGAGTGATGCTCCCCCAGGTGAGGCACAGCCCTTCCCTGGATGGGACTGGCTGTGGTGTCTGCTCTGGGCTGCCCACAGCCTCATCTTGGCCACAATCTGGAGTGGCATTTGCAAACAGCTGAGGTGGGCAGAAAACTGGAGGCAAGTGTCACCATCTCAACTGGTGCCTCTGCTCATGGCTCATTCCCTGCTGCCAGCATTCAGTGTCTCTGCAAGTGACAGCTTTATTTGTACCACCAGCATCAAGAGGATGAGCCATGCATCAGGCATGGGTGAAAGTGCTAGAGCTGCTCTTCCCTTGCAAAAACTGCAGGCACTATAAATTCCCTTTTTATTCTGGCTTCTGGATGGCTGTAGGCACTGTGCTGTCAGCATGAGGTGACAAGCCTGTGTATCACTGTCAGCACCTCTGGAATGCACCAGCAGGGAACAAACCAGGATTTGTTGCTTGTTCAGGTGTCCTTGGTGTTTCCCTAACCAGGACCCTGCTGTTACACCCAGTGACTGCAGAGCCCTGTGTGCTGTGAGCGTGGTGCTGGGACCTGCAGTGTGTCACCAGGACACAGTGACCTGTTGGGACATGGTGAAAATACACAGGGATCATGTGGATGATACAATTCCTACACAGCCATCTTCCCCTGCCCCCCTGGAACTTACTCTAAAAGATAGGGTCTCCTTGATACCAAGGCTGAGCTAAACTCCTTAAGAATTTGGTCACTTTTCTAACACCTTAGAAGATAATTAGTCAGAAATTAGTTTGTGTAATTGGTCAGTTCACCTTTAAAACATTTGACTTAGATTGGATGCTGTCCTTTCTGTAAACATTTTATTGGCTGTAGTTTGAATCCTCCTTGAACCTATAAATGTGACTGTCTCCCCTTTGTCTCTGAGAATCCCTGCTTGACTCCCTTTGCATGAAATAAAGATTCTTGTGGAATGGGTCAAGCAAGGCCTCCGGTCTTCCTCTGCTGACTAAATGTGAACTGCTGAGAGTTAGCTGATCAATATTTGCACTCTCATGTCCTGGTAAAACACCCACCAGAGACAAAAAGCAAGTTTACAGGATCAGACACAGCTCCTGCTGCAGTGGGGAGGTACCTCTGGAAATGTGGTAGGTGGGACTATAAACACCTTCACAAACCTCCTCACAGACCAGGGTAGCCCTTGTGGAAATCACATTGGTGTGAGAACTCAGAGCAGGAGATGGTTTGCATTTTAATTTACACTCGCCCTGCAAACAAAAATGCAAAAATGCATCTGTAGAACCTCACTAGCAGAGCCAGTTCAAACTCATGGAGCAGTGGATCAAAGAAGCAGCGCCAGGCCAGGCTTGGTATTGGAGCTGAAGCCTCTTGGTGTCTGACCCTTCCCAGCCCTGCTGGAGCTGTTGGCAATGCTCCTGCCTGAGGCATCCAAACCCCTAAGCAGGGAGAGCTTTTCCTCCATCTCTGCAACCAGAGATCTGTGCTGCTGCTACTGCCCTCCTTCTTCTCAATACAATGAAAACCAGACTCAGGCTAATTAAGCTGGAAACACAAAATTGTAATTTGCAGCTGATTAAGTCTTTCAAACAAATTATGTTAATCTTCTGATTTATTTTCTTTTAATGCCTTGACTAGGAAACAGTCCACTGCTCGGGGAGATGCTTCCAGATGAAGCCCAGCCTTCCCTGCCAGATGCTGGGAGCTCACAGTGAGGGTTTTTCACAGGATACTGATTTAAGGAATTAGTCTGTAGAGCAGAAGTGCAGATGATACAGACACAAAGGACCTTGAGGTCACCTGGACAGTCTGTTTCCTCAGACAGCATTCCCTCTTCCAGGTCACACCAGTTACATTTATCATTTGCTCTCAGCTGACTTTTCTGGAGGATGTTCTGCCTGGCTGCTCTTCTTCCTCTTTTCCAGTTCCTTAAAAAAATATTAATGTGTACTGGAATTTTTCAGGAGCTTAAAGGTAATATGGTCTGTCTTTATCCACCTCTTCTCCATTTTTTTCTCTTTTTCAGAACTGCTGTGGTTTATCCACCCTGGTTTTGACACCTTGGGGATGGCTGCAGGGAGTCCCTGGGGAAGGGGCCCTGGGCAGTGCAGGTGGAGTGGGGAAGTGCTGGGGTGCCATGGGATGTCACCACTGCAGGAGCCATGAACAGCATGCAGGGAGAAAAAGTCCAGAGGTCAAGGGCTTTTCACTGTGGAATTGTTAAATTAACTATTAATTTAATTTTGATTCAATTAGAACTTTTTTTTTCCTTACCAGCAAATGATTCTCTGCATAATTAATGCTGGCTGAGACTGCTGATTCACTTGCTGCTGCTGCTGCTGCGGGACAGAGCATTGCAGTCCAAGATGTGCTGGGTCCCAGGGGCAATCCTGTAGGAAAGTCATGCAGGGCCTTGGGGAGCACCTTGGTCCCCAGGACAGGGAAAGCACTGGATCAGATCCACCTTGCAATGAAACCATTCATTTTTATTGAGGGGTCTGGGGTGCTGCTCCCCATTAACTCTGCCCACGGGGGCTGGGAGGGGCCTGGCTGCAGTTCTGTCAGCTGCAAGTTGTCACCAGTCACAGCTTGATTGGATGAGATTTCTGAGTGTCTTGGGTTA
>VRYO01001760.1:3830283-3842412 GCA_009812075.1 Sialia sialis | reverse complement strand
GTGGGGTGCTGCATCCTGCCCTGTGCTCAGCACCACCAGCAAAGCATCTCTGAGGGGCAGGACCTGCATCTTCCACAAGCATTCCCACTGCTCCCAGAGGAGCAGATCCCACACATGACTCCTGAGCTCAGAGCTCAGGGACTCCCTGTGCACATCAGGTTCTGTCACCAGGCTGTGACACCAGGATCCTTCCTGTCTGGTTCTAATTAACAGCATGTGGTAATTTGTCTCTGGTTGAGTTGGAATTTAACACTAAATGGATCTGTGCCCCAGCCAAAGGTGAGGCTCATATTGATGGTGACAGAATGGGGTATGACTTACATAACTGTAATGATATTATGCTGCCTGGAGCTCTGGATTTTCTCAGTATATGATGAATGTGAGGCATTTAAAAAAATTAGACACTCTATTTTACATTACTTTCTACAGCGTGGATATCTGCGGGCTGTCTGGAAATCCATTAGCAAGAAATGTAAAGATGCTTAAAGGCATTTACCCAGATTAGCTGTGTTTATGCAGTCAAGGGTCTTTTACGTGATTACCTTAAAAGCTAAAGAACTGCTGCAAAACATTTATAGTGCAGACATCATGAAGCACAGCATAGATCTGACAGAAAGACAGAGCTGTTAAAAACAAGCGCACAGCTCTGGTTGCTCTGTGTTTGCAGACAAACAAGCCAGAAAGTAGAAGAGTTTTCCCTTTGTAGCCCTGAGGCTGGGCTGTGCAGCTTTGAGCATGAGATTCATGGGCAAGTTTTACATTAACTTTCATTTTCACTGTGATTTCTGCCAGTTAGGAGGAGATGAGCAGGGATGGGCCAGCACTGGCTGGGAAGCAGTATCTGAGCCCTGGGATCAGCTGGGGTGGTAGAACGGTGAGATGCTGTTGGGACCAGATTGTCTGAGCCCCTTTCCTCTGTGGGACATTCTTTAGTGCCAGGAACACTTGTGCTGTATTGCTGCTGCTTCCCTTGCTCTGCCTCTGCCCTTGTCACAGCAGAAGCAGCAGAAGTCCTGGAGCATGTTTGTATGACATGCCAAAACAGCACAAAATTGCAGAAATCCTTTGTTTTTCGGTGTACAAAAATACAAGTGTGGAAGAGAAAGGAGAAGTGCAAAAGCTTCCATGAGATTTCTGCTTGCTCCATCTTTTGTCAAGGATTGCTCTTTCAGCTCTACATGGAGGCCTGCAACCTCATAGCTCCTTTGTCCTTTAGCACAAAAAGTAAATTGTCAGCAAAAGAAGTAAAGTTTTGTTTTTCAGTACAGATCTGGCTGTCCTCCCACTGAGACTTTCAACTCTTTATCTCAGGAATTGATGGTCTTGGTTTCTGATTCTCCTTCTGTGGTGTTTGTATTGATTTTTTTTTTTCCAGGAGGGTTATTTTCACCGTGGTGTCAAAACTATCTTTCTGTCTTCACTTACAGCAGGTAATAGCTCAGCTTGGCCAATTACACATTTTCTGGACTAGCACAAGTTCCCCTGACAATGTGCAGCCTGGATGACCTGATGTCTTTGCTTTCCCTTTGCTCTTGTCCCTGCAGCCTCCAGCCAGGAGTGGGGAAGGGCAGCAGCCCCAGAGCTGGATGTGAGCAGCAGAGGTGACCAGACAACCTGGCTATTCCTCTTCCTTCCTCTGCAGATCCTGGCCCCTTGTTGTGCCACTCAAGGAGCTGGTGGGCTGTGCCATACCATCCTGTCCCTGCTGTGGCTTTGGGCTCATTAAGAAATCCAGTAGCGTCTATTAAATGCTGCTCTGTTTCTGTTTTCTTCACACCAGCAATGGCTTTGTCATCTGTTGTTTCTGAAGCAAAATTCAGACCATTTTCCCAAAGCATGATACTTAAAATCTTAATTAAAATACCTGTGGCTGTTCTAATACCAAGATTTTATAAGTGCTTAGAATAATATTTCAGATAAATGGAAAAGCTGTGTGCTTTTAATATGACAGACACTTCTTCTAGTAAAACATATCTAACATCAAATACTCCAGACAGTTCCAAAATCCTTTTCCCTACTTGGCTCCTCAGTGACAGGCAAGTGTACACCCCTGTGGAGCTTGGTGGTGAATGGAGCTGTCCCAGGGATGTGGATTGATTTGCTTCATGACATTGATACTTTCCACTGCCCCAGCAGTGTGTGCATACTAAAAGGAAGCTGCTGTTCCTGGAGGCAGGCAAGTGAGATTCCCTGTATTACACTGTGAGAGTTGTGTGTCATATTAGAGCAATCTGGCTTTAAAGGGCATCTTTCAAGCACAAACTAGCTTTTTCCCACACTTGACTGATCACACAAATAACTGTGATTAAAGGTCAAGTGCCTTTATTTTACTTTTCTATTTTACTCCTTAAAAATTTATATGCGAAAGAAAACCTAGAAGTTAACATAGCATGAAATTGTTATGCAGTTCTGAGCCTTTAACGACAGCTAAATATCACTTTTTCTTCCTGGTTGGCTTGAGAAATCTCCAGTAATAACGGGTCACTTCTTTCGGTTTCCACTTGAGAAAGATTTTGAGTAAACCCTGTATTTTTCTTCCCTATGCTCTGTAACATGATGGAGGGAGGGTTTTGATTGTATGAGCTTGTAGCTCCAGTCAGCAAGGCTGTTCCTGGTCTCACCAGGAGCTCCTGGGCTGCAGGGCTGGTGCAGCAGCACACAAAACATTGATCCACGCAGACTTTTCCTAGATGGGAAGAATATTGATAAATGGATGGGAAATTCCTCACCAGTAAAGTTAACACAGAGAGGAAAGGTGATTATGATGTCTGCAAAAGAGCTGAGAAATGGAGAGCTGGAAACATCTTCTGTCTCCAAGTGTCCAGCTGGGCTTGGCCTGAGGTCCGAGCACCAACTTGAAAGCAGCGTTTGGCACGGGCTGTGCTAAATGGAGGCTCAATGTTTTTATTTCAGACCTGCAATATTTTACATTTGACACAGCGAAAGGAACATCCCACAGGAATAGATGCTTGCTTTGGTATCACAGTATCCGCCACTCAGGGAAAACCGGCGGGCATTCAGCCTGACTAAACTTGGCAGGAAACTGCAACACCTACAATTAATAATAATCAAACCTCGCTGGGTTCCTCAACCCGACACCAGAGGTGGCAAATACCTCGGCTTTGGTGAGCCAAGGATTGAAGAATTGCCCGGCCCAGCCCCGGCTGCCCCACAGCCACAGCGCTGTCCTGGCTGTGGATCTGCCGGGACTCGCCCTGCCCTTTCCTGCGGTTCCTGTCTGTGCATTTTTGCTTTCACAGCACCTACTGGCCTTGGAGGACGTCGACATGAAGCTGGGAACAAAATTTCAACCCAGAGAGGTCGACAAAACCGATATTCCTGGGCATGGCTGGCAGGGGTGAGAGCTGCCCCGCTGTTCGGGGCCCTGTGCTGCAGGAAGGAGGCTCTAACCCAACACTCGCTCGCTATCAGCGAACAAACATCATCAAAGCACGGGGGTGCAAACCACTGCTGATTATGGCATCAGCGAGGGCTGTCCCTGCCCTGGGCAGCAGCTCCACCGCCCAAAGCTCCGCACGGAGCCCGGCTCCCTCAGGAGCCAGCGCGGGACTCCCACTCCCGCTCCGCCTCCCTCAGGCGGCTCCGAGCGACCCCCTGCTGACCCCGCCCCTTTCTGAACCCGCCCTTGCCGCCCATTGGCTGCGCGGGCCGAGGCCCCGCCCTCGAGGGGAGGGGCGCGGAGCGGGAGCGCGGCGGCGGCGCGGGGCGCGGAGTCGCGGCGCCATGGAGACGGCGCTGCCGCTGCTGCCGCTGCCGCTGCTGCCGCTGCTGCTGCTGCTCCCGGTGCCGCCGCTGCCCCGGGCCGCCGCCGAGCAGGGTGAGCCGGGCGAGCCAGCGGCGCCTCCCTGTGCTCCGGCACCGCCGTGTCCCCCGTGCCCGGCTGCCCTGGCGCGCGGTGTCCCCGCATCGCCCCCGACTTTGGTTGCCCGCGACTTGCGGTACCGGGAGCGGCCGGCACGGCTCACGGGGCCGGACGGGTTGTGGGGCGGGTGTGCCACCGCTCTCCGGGGCGCGGAGATCTGCCGGAGCAGCGGGAAAGCACGGACGGGTCCTGATGGAGTGACCGGGTCAGCCCGGGGTGCCCCGGTCCCCGCGATGACCGGAGGCAGCGCGCTGCCAGTACCGTGACAGGGAGGCGGTTCGAGCCCTGCGTCCGTGTGCGCGGAGGTTGCGCTGCCGCGGACGGACCCCACCGGTGTCGGAGGCGGGAGGGGAATCTCGGAGCATCCCGGCGCTCCGAGCGGAACGGTGGCCGGGGATGCGCCCGCCGGGGATGTGCCCATCAGGGATGCGCCCGCCGGGGATGCGCCTGCCAGGGATGTGCCCATCGGGGATGCGCCGCCGCGCCCCTTGTTCCCGGTGTCTGAGCCTGAGGCTCAACCTGCCGGTCCAGGGCTGTGGCTGTTTGCTGGTTGTGGAAAGATCGTGAAGCTGTGAACTGAGGGAAATAGCTCTTCCTGTCCACGATAGAATTGGCTGTTTTGTGGGGAAAGGGTGTCGTTTGCCAGGGAAATCCCTCTTTCAAAGCAGCTGCTGGTACCTTTCAATTCCAGCATCCGCACGCTGTGGGCATGGTACAGTGGCACTGTTGTCTGTGGTGTCCGAGCAATCGTCCCTGGGATGGCACCGTCGTTAGGGCGTTGATCAGGTACCTGCGAGGTTGTTCTGGGTGTGCACTGAGAGCTTCTGGTGCTGGGCGCTCACACGGTGATGCCACGGCTGGTGGAGCCGGGGTGGGAGCTGTTCCCATGCCGTGGAACCTGGCACAGCATGGCATTGAGTTTCCCAATCGGACTGGGTGGGTTTTACCAGCGTTTCCTGTGTCAGTGGTTTTCCGAACATGCTGTCTTCCCTGCAGTTGTCCTGCTGGACTCAAAGGAATCGCAGGCGGAGCTGGGCTGGACCTCACACCCATCGAACGGGGTAAGCACGGGGGTGGGACCGTGTCTGCACCGCTGGACAGGGTGGAAGTGTCTGCCAGCCCCTTGGTGCTCAGCAGCATTTGGAATCCTGCGGTGTGAGCGCTTTGCTTACCGCAGAGCTGGGGTGGGGGCTGCCAGCCACGGGACTCCTCAGTCCTGGGGAGCTTGGCACGATCAGTGCCAGGAGCGAGGAGTGAGGCATTGCCTCTGTGAGCTCTGGCGTGGAGTCCCTCCTCAAAATGGATTTTAGACTACTAAAACAAGCCAATAAACCCTGGCTAGTTAAAGCTTTGTGTTGTGGTTCGCACACCAGCATGAATGCCAAGGGTCAGTCTAGCCCTTAGGATCTGAGTCACCGGGAGCTGTGGCATGCAATGTTTGTTTCACCAGCCCCTGCCTCTGCTGCTGGAGTCCGTCTAAGCTTTCTATAAGCTTGGAGTTGTGCTCCTTGCAGATTCGGATTCATTTTCCCGAATGGAAACAAAGTGTTCAGAGGGAAGAGGATAGGTCCTGGAGTCATCTGTGTGGTACAGTTGTTTGTTTGCAAAAGAAACTCTGTTCTGGGTGTGTTTTGACTGTTTTGCATAAATTTACTCCCAGAAAGAATTGCTTTGAGAAATTGCCAGGTTGTCATTCAGGCTGTGTGGGTTGAATCATCATTTCATTGATCAGAATCTCTGCTGATAGTTGTGGGGAAACACTGTTTTGCTTGCAGTTGGAGGATTTATCCTGTTGCAGCTAAAATTTCTCCTGGCAGAGAAGCTGCTGCTGTTCATGAAGGCATTTGACATCCTTGTGTGATGATGTGACTGGTGTCATACCTCCTTAGACATCCTAGATTTCTCTGGGTGGCCTGATCCCATCCAGTGCTGGATGCACCTTCCTCGGGACAGAAAATCTGAGGAGTGTGTGGGAGATGAAGGCTCTGGCTCCTCAGCAGATGATGTGTTCAGAATCAGACTTTGTTTTCCAAAACCTGCTGCCAGTGCTGCCTTTCTGGTTGTGCCTTCACATTTGCAGGTGTTATTTGGTCCAGGAGCAGGGTTACTGCAGCTGGTGGGTTTGGTGGGCTGTGCCTACAACACAATGGGGAAGCTTGTGGTAGTGCCATTGATACTGGCTGGTGTGTCTCTGCTGGGGCAGCTCCTGAGATTTTGTGTCCTGTCCCCAGTGGGAAGAGATCAGCGGCGTGGATGAGACCTACAAGCCCATCCGCACGTACCAGGTGTGCAACGTCATGGAGCCCAACCAGAACAACTGGCTGCAGACGGGCTGGATCGCCAGGCGGGACGGCCAGAGGATCTTCATCGAGCTCAAGTTCACCCTGCGGGACTGCAACAGCATCCCTGGCGTGACAAGCACTTGCAAGGAGACTTTCAACTTGTACTACATCGAGTCTGACTCCGACCTGGGCCGCAGCGTCCGCGAGAGCAAGCACACCAAGATCGACACCATCGCTGCCGACGAGAGCTTCACCCAGGGAGACCTGGGCGAGCGCAAGATGAAGCTGAACACGGAGCTGAGGGAGATTGGGCACCTGAGCAAGAGGGGTTTCCACCTGGGCTTCCAGGATGTGGGCGCCTGCGTGGCGCTGGTCTCCGTGCGGGTCTATTACAAGAAGTGTCTCAGCACCGTGCAGAACTTGGCCGTGTTCCCAGCCACAGTGGCAGAGACGGCCTTTGTGACTTTGGTGGAAGTTAAGGGCACTTGTGTGGCCCATGCTGAGGTGGACGTGGACAATCCCCCCCGGATGCACTGCAGTGCAGAGGGAGAGTGGCTGGTGCCCATAGGGAAGTGCATGTGCAGCCCTGGCTTTGAGGAGAAGGACGGGCGATGCAGAGGTAAAAGTGGCCACTGGTGTCCTGGCAGTTCTTGTCTGTGTCAGTCCATGCTGAGCACAGTTTGGACGAGTGGAATTGTCCTTTGTCAGCCTTGTTTCTTTGGCAGCTCCCTGGTTTGTTTGGAGAGTGGCGGTTAGAGGGCATGGAGCTGGCTGGGCAGGCGTGTCAGCTCTGGGTGCTGTCAGGCATTTCCACAGCTTTATCTGCGATGTTAAAATTACTCTAGAACATTAATAACCCTATTGATACGCTTTGGACACGGTTTAATAATTTGGTGAGTTTACAGCTCACAAGGTTACATTTAAGGACAGCTGCAGAAATGGATGTACCCTCTGCCTTGAGGCATCTCACTAACAAACCTGGCGCTGTGGCCACTTTCAAAGGCAGGTGAGAGCCAGGTGTGGGGTGCTGGCTGTCATGCTCTTCCTCAGAGAGTGTGAGCCTCTGAATGGAGAGAGCTGTTGGGCTAATGCCACCGTCAGGCACCTGGCAGAGGGGGTGCATTCTTCCGTAAAACACATCTGAAAAGACTCTTTGCTCATCATGCCTGGTGTCCAAATAATACCTGTCTCCCTTTTCACCTCAAAAACGGAGAGGAAAACAATTAAATAAGCCCCAGGCAGGTAGATTCCCCGGCACTGGAGGCAGTTGTGCAGTAGGAGAGTGAGCTTTTCCCATGGAATCAGATCTGCCCTTCAGGAGCACCTCCAGGCTTTTCACTGTGCTGATGGTGCTGCCTCCCTCCAGCTGGTGGGATGCCCTTCCCAGTGCTCTGGGCAGTGCCTTCTCCTGAAGAAGACCTTATTAAAGCTATCAAATTGAAATCTCAGTGCTGTTGATTGCTTCAGTGGCTGCATGGCAGCTTGCCATGCTTTCCACATCTGTTTGGAGTGGGGATTTTAACATAACAGTCCCTGAAGGCTTTTGCTAATGTTTCAGGTTGCTCTGTTGAGTTTAAATAATTCATATTCTCTGAGGAAAAATATTTGGAGTAATTTAATGGACATAATTAAGTTTCTCTCCCCTCTCACAGAAAGCAGGTCATTAGTAATTCTCTGTGGAGCAGCGTCTGATATCTGGTCAAATATCAGAAAATAGTTTTTAAGGGTTGAAAGTTTCGGGTTTGTTTGCAGCCCTGCTTTAGCATAGTGCTAAGTGAATAGCTTTGAAAGATTTCTGATGAAAGCAGCCAGGGCTGTGAAAATTCTTCAGTGAGGAGACAAAAGCCCTTGAGCTGGAGGCAGGTGGGTGCTGTGGGAGTTTGGGGGTGGCACAGCACACCTGGCTGCAGCACCATGATCCTGTGGTGGAGGCTTTGGAGGGCTCAGAGGGTGTGACTCCTGCTGAAGCACAGAACTTCTTGGCCACAGTCTCTGCTGCAGCTCTTGAGGGCCTGAGAGGTGTGGGTGGTGGGCTGGGGGTGGTGGGGGCTTTGCTGGTGCCTGTGGGGGGCATGGGGGCCAGGGTGGCACTTGAGGGTGGTGGTGGCAGTGGAGGATACAGGAGATGAACTGGTGAAGGTGTTTAAACTTGGTGGCAGAGCTGGTGTCCCTGTAACCCTGATTTAACTCCTGAAAGCATCCTGTACCAAGAGAAGGTTTATGTTCTCACTCTGAAATTAGGAGAGATAAAAAAAGGCCAGTAAGACTCATGACTCTCCTAATTCTGGCTGCAGGAAAGCTGAGTCTTTCCATGTCCATCCTCCTGTCCTGCACCACTGCTTCAGAGCCACCCCAGCACTCCTGACAAGTTTGCATGTTTCTGATGAATTGTTTTGGGGTGGGACTGCACGACTTTAGAGCCTGTTCAACATCCACTCACGAAGAAGAGGAGAGTTTGTCAGTGAAAATGCGCTCAGGCTGCTTGTCTTGATGTATCTCTGTAGCCAGATGCTGCTCTGTGCTTTCTCTGACCATAAAACCCATTTCCAGAAGATGCACAGCAGGCAAATGGGCAGTGCTGTGCTCTGTGGATGATCCCTTGCCCATCCCTGTTTTGTTTTCACTTGGCTTCTCAGCTTTGATGTCTTTTTGCCAATTATTTTGTCAGGTGTGGGCTGTAGCCTCTCAGTGCTGTTTGTTTTGTGGTGTGTAGCAACAGCTTTTGTGTAAATGAAGCCGTGGTGTGGGGGGTCTGCCTGACCCTTCCCTTCAAAGATGTGTCCTGCTTCATCTTTCCTATCCAATGCCTAGTAATGTCTGCAAGGGGAATTTCAACGAAGCTCAAGGTTAATATTTACCAGCCAGATTTGCTGCAAATGAGACAACTTAAACCAGACATTGAATTAATATGATGGAGACCAGTTACCAAAAATAGCTGCCAGCCACTCTTCTTTGACAGAAATCTAAATTTGTGCTCTGGCAAAGTTTCCTCCTCAATTCATTTTCCTCCACTTGTGACAGCACTGGCAGGAGCCAGCTCTGCACTGCTGCTGTGTCCCATGCTCTGCTGCCCCCAGCAGCATCTGGAGCCCTGCTTGGGCTGGTCAATGATGCTCTAATTAGTGGCAGTGTCCCTTGTCTACATGGGGATGACATCATGACATCAGTGAAAACAGTTTTAGAGTTGAAATAGTTTCTAGTGCTTTTGTCAGGATTTTTAAATGACTTTTTAAAGAGATGAGTGTTGCTGCTTTTCTGGGGAGGAAAACCTTGCACAGGAGGTGGCTTCAGTGGCAGCCTTGCCACAGGTGCTGTTTGGAATGGGGAATAACAGAAATTCCCCCTCCTTGTCTGCAATCTGATGGATTTTTGAGCAGCATGTTGAATTCAACCTGCTGTGGACAAGACACAAGGAAGATTTATTGCATCTGCCTTATTGAGAAAGCAAAGGTTTAGGATGGGAGGGGGATGTGGGGTGGGTAAGATGCTCCTCTGTCCACTGGATATGTCCCACCACAGAATTGTGTCACTGCAGTGTCCTTAGGTGGAAAAGAAATAGTTCAATTGAAAGCTAGAGAAATTTAAAATAATAGATTACAATATTTTGCCATTTACTGCAAAGATCCCTCCTGAAGCCTGAGGTCTGCTTTGCTGTTTAAATACAAAAAGAATGGATCCAAATGCACAGCACTTGGAGCTTTTGATTTGTTTCATCTTTTATACATTAGCTTACAAACCTGTAAGTGCTCCTGGAGTGTATTTTATCTGCTGACTGATGCTGGAGGATTATGCATACGTTTATTTTTCCTCCTGGGGCTCTGTAAGTTGCACAAAGCACCAGGTTTTGCTTTCATCACAGATGCAGCCACAGGCATCCCACAGTCAGGCCCTGTGCTTGCTGTGTGGAACTGGGGGAAATTCCTCAGGAATTCTGGATCTGGGCACATTGGATGGGAGATTGTGAGGTGGCATCAGCCCAGTGCTGCTGCCCATCAGCCAGGCACATGGAACACCCATGGAAAACAAAAAAAACAAGCTCCCCTTCCAGCCTCTCTGGAGTAATGACCAGGCTTGGAGGCATTCATCATTTGGGATTGCATGGTTCACAGTGTGTCTGAAATAATTAGGGCTGTGGAAGCTGTGACAGATTCAGACACAAATCGCTCCATGACATTTAATTTCAGAGCAAACCACTCTGACAATTACAAGCATCACCAGTTGTTTGCAGAATTCCTGTGAGGTTAAGGTCATGGATATCTGGCTGCTGGATGAAGGTGTTGCATGGGCTGCTGAAATACAGAGAGGACGTGTCTTACCCACAGCTCAGGGGGTTTGTGTGAGCTAAAAAAAAATATTCTTCAGGGTGCTGGTCAGCCAGTCCTTCACCAGGAGCTGTTTGGGGGATCCATTAGGGAGCTGAGAGACATCAGTGAATTGCAGTTGGCTCAGAGGATGTGCCTGCTTCAGTGCGTCCTTGAGGAACATTCTGGCATAAATAGCAATGAGGTTCTGTCAGTCCTGGCTGGATTCATCGAGTGCACTCTGTTAGATTTTCAATACTGTCTTTCTTCTGGATTAAATCACTAAATTTAATTTCGGCTCTTAAGAGTTCATTGTTGGGGATGCGCAAAGATCTTGCCCTTGGACACAGGTTTTCATTTTAGTACTCCACAAATTATTTAACAAGGACAAAAATTGCAGAGTAGCATTGTCCAGAGGTGTCAGAATTGCTGGCAATGTGTTGGACCATAGGCTGCTGGTTGAAAACCAGTTATTAAAAACCTCCAAGGTGCTTTTGGATTCTCTGGAGTGGTACAGCCCAAATTTGCCATCCTGAGGTGAGAGGAGCCTGACTCAGTGACTCATTGATTGCTCCTCATGCTGACTTTGTCCCTCTCACACTGGCACAGAGCTTGGTTGCTCTCCCTCCTCTTCCTGCAGTATTGATCACAGCTGGAGTGGTAACACCAGCTCAGATCTCAAACTCAGCTTGGAGGGGGCAGGAGCCTCTCTGCTACCCGAGGATGTTTGTCAAAAAGGATCTTTGGCCACCTCAGTACATCACAAATTCTGTTCTGTCAGTGATTTACACAAGGTGCCCTCTCTGGTTTGGGCAGCATGTCCTTGTCCCTGGGCACTGCCTGGCAGTGTCTGTCCCTCCTTGGGGCTGCTGCCCCCTCCTTCCCACCGTGCTGCCCTGAGGCACTTTGCCTCTGAAGCACTGATGAAATATTTGGAACACAATAAACAGTGACTTGCTTGGCTTGATAATGGGATTAAGATGGAGTATGGATGGTCCTGGGAGGGGTCAGCAGGAGCCAGAGCTGCTGTGAAAGATGCTTTGTGAACAGTGGTGAGACTGCAGGTTTGAGTGTTGCTCAGGGAGGGCTGGATGCAAATCCAAGAGCTCCAGTGCTCCCAGTCTGCCCTTTGCTGGAAGGGATTGTCAGTCCGTTATTAACCTGGACTGCTGTCCTGGTTCTTGCTATGGCACCCCCAGTTCTGCCTGTTTCCCCAGCTCTGGCTTTCTTAAAGAGTGCTTTTATGAATGTCTGCTTCAGTAGAGAAAATTAACACACATTAAAGCAGATGAACTTTGTCAAATACAATTCCATGACCAAAACTGGAGAGGAATTGATTTTGGAAGACAACCGAGTTGTAGTGTTAATTATAAATGCCTGTATAGGCATTTTGAGTGAGGCTGCAGCTGTTATTAATTCATGCTGGCACACATGGTGCTGCTGCTGGTAGGACTTCTCTGGGAAGGGAAATTGGAAGCTGTCCTGTGCCACTGGATAGGAAACCATGCATTTTCCAGGTCTGCATCCTCAATTGCCCCTGCTTTCCCTATGGCACAAGCTGGGAACGAGATGTTTTTGCTCTCTCTCAGCAGAGATACCCGCTCCTGTCTGAGGAGCTGTGTCAGGTGAGGTGGGAAGAGAAGCCTTTCCCATGGCTCCTTCA
>VRYO01001760.1:3780946-3801604 GCA_009812075.1 Sialia sialis | reverse complement strand
AAAAAGATTAAGAGGGCAATGAAGAAGCTTTTTGTGAGATTTAGGTGGGTGATGGCAGTTTTGTGTTGGATAAATGACTGTTTGTGGCTGTAAATACAATCTCCCAGGGTAATGGAATGTACATCAGGACATTCCTGTACATCTCCAGGGAAAAGCAGGCTCAGGGACCCCAAAAATGATGAGTTTCTCTGAGCTGGTTAAAAGCATCGTTAGCAGTGTTGTCTCTCCTGAGGGGAGCTGTGTGGATCTGTGAGGCACACACAGTCTCACAGCAATGCACAAATCCCTGCTTTGCCTCACAGGAGGAAGGATGTGCGAGGTATCACATCACACTGCATCAAAATGCAAAGTGGCACCATGAATCAAACGCCCCAAAATAAAACTTTCTTCCAGAAATAAGCTTGTCACTGCCAATTTAAACTCTTGCCAAAGAAGTGTGATTTGAGACCAGCTTATCTTGCCAGTGATTTACAGTAGTAGGTGTGTTTAATCACTATTTCTGATAGAGTCTGAATAGAAACACTTTTGCTCTTCCTTTAAAGGTCCAACATGAAACCCAGACCCCAAATGCAGAGCTGGAAGGAGAGAGCACAAATCACTCTGGCACTGAGGGAAAAGGATGATTTCCTCCATTTCCACTCCCCAACGCCACGGTGGTGACACAGGGGGACTCTGGGCAGGACCACTGCCCACCTGGCCAGAGCATGGCCACTGCCCCTCACCACCCTGAAGGGTTTTAAGGGGTTATTCAGAGACAAAATCTTTAAAACTCTGCAGGGAGGGAAAGGATCTGCCAGGTTAACAAACTGCAAGAAGGGTGTCAGAATGGAGCCTCGGGAGGAGTGTTTGTCTGGAGAAAACCCTGATGTGCCAAGCATGGCACTGATCCCAGTGGCTCCCTTATTCCATCCCAGGAGATGGGATGGGGACCTGCTCCCGGGCTGTTCTGCTGCAAAGACAAAACCCTGCCATGCCCAGGTGCCACCAGGGAGCCCCACACAGGCACAGCTGCTGGCTGCTGGGACCCTTCAAGGCTCTGTCACTGACTTGAGGAATGTTTCAAACAGATCATTTATTTTCATTAGACTGGTACCAATATGTGTGTGCCAGTGTTCCTGATGCAGGTCGACAGCTGTCCTCAGGAATGCTTTAATTGTGTTTTCCTGGCTTTGCACAGCTCTTAGCTAATGCGTTCTGGCTTCATTAGATTAGACGCCTCTTGTCCTGAGGATGTTGTCATGTTTTCAAATGGCTTCAATCAGCACCTCCCAGGCTCGGGCTATTTCAGGATACAATAAAGCTAAACCTCATCCAGGCTAGTGAGTAATGGAGGTGCATCTCCCACCCCCATGCAGCCTGCCTTTAAATTTGCCTGGCTGACATCCCGTGGCTGCTGGCAGAACACAATTAAACCTCTTGTCTTGCAGGCATCATCCAGGGTTACACACAGCTCGGGAGGAAGAGCTCAGCAACAGCAACTGGGTTTCTAATGATCTTGTCATCGAGAGCGGCAGAGAGAGATAAATGAAAGAGTGAGGGAAAAGCCAATATCAAAACACAGCTCTCCAGATGTCCGGGGCATGGCAGGTTGCAGGCTGGCCATGCTCATCTCCTCAGACACAGAGACATGTGTCCTCTTAATGCCAGGGTGTGAAATGCAGAGGGACACAGCCTGAGCCCACCCAGCACCAGCGCTGGGGGCTTCTCTCCTGAGCATCTCCAGCATGGCTGCCTGTAAACCTCTTTTTGCAGAGGTGTTCTTCCTCTTGGGATCCCAGGATTCTTCACCTGCTGTGTCCCCAGCCAGCTGCAAAGTGGCTCAGGAAGGGAACGAGGTGGGAAGGGAGCAGCCAGAGCCCAGGCTGGGGACACACAAGGGCTCTCCTCACCCAGACACTCTCCTCTGGCAGGAGAATTGCCTCAGCCCTGTCTTCTTATCATGAGCCACCACAACATCAGCATCGATCCCTTTCACCCCACAGGCAGTATTTTGACTTCTGGAATTCATCTTACCTAGCAAGGGACTCTAAATATATCCCAGACAATTTCCTCTCCTCATTTTTAATAATCTCTTTCAGCCTTAAATTAATTTTTGAAAATACATATTGGGATGATAGGCTTTTTATCACAGCTGATGGACAATATTCATCACACCTGAGTTCTACTCCTCACAACACACACACATTCCTTACAGCAGTCCTGCAGCAGTTTGAACAGCACTTAATTCATTACACTCCCATCACTGTGTGTGCATGTCTCCCTCAGCAATGTCACTGGAGATTTGTCACTTGTGTCCCTGCAGGCAGCTCTGCTCCCACCTTGCAGAGCCACTGTCACTCCTTGGGCCGTGGGACAGGATGGAATGGCCCCGTTCCAGCACAGCAGGTGTAAAGGATGCTTCACTGTCCCCCACCCTGCAAACCTCTGGAAGGTGGCAGGTGGAAAAGTAGAAGTAAAAATCCCTTTTCTGTCCAGGATCTCTTTGCTCACTGGGCACAGCAGGGCTGAGGCAACGTGCTGGGGCTGTGCTGGCACATCCTCCCAGCCCTGAGCCCTGGTGAGATTAGAGGGGACAGGACCAATGGTGCCTCTCTGGGCTCCCAGCTCAGCCTGGGTGCCCAGGTCAGCAGCTCCTTTAGAAAAACTTCTCCAGTAAATCCCCATTTTGCTGGACACTGCTACCAGGCCCTCACCTAGACCCTGTGTGGGTGCTCACAGCCAAGCTGGGCATTCAGATTCAGCTACAAGGGAATTGGGCACTGAGGCACAAATTAATCTGGAGCTGCAGCCCCTGAGCAATGCTCAGCTCTCCCAACCTCCCCCCACACTGCCCAAAGGGCTGAATGTGCTGACCTGGGAATGTGCTGCACCAGGTTCCCCTGTGCCAAGGCAAAACAGGGCACAGAAAAGCCTGCTCAGGATTCTCTGAGACCTGTGACAGGTCCCTGAGTATTCTGTGGCTCCGTGTGCTCTTGTCTGTGCACTCTGGGCTGTAACTGAAGCTCCATGTGCTCTGGATCCCTGTCCTGCACATTTTGACCTGCAGGAGCTGCTTGGCCAGACAGAATTCAGGGTTTGGCAGGGTTTCTTTGTCCAGCAGATTCCCATGGAGCTGCATTCTGTCGCCTTTTTGAGCACTAATGAAGGAACAGAAAGACAAAGCAGGGGTGTCTGAGTGTGCCTGAGCTGTTTGTCCTGGCTGGGCCCCTCTGCCCACGCTGCAGACAGAGGCATTTCCACCTGCACTTCCCATTTGGCATGGATCACTGCTCAGTTTCCTGCACCTTCATTTGCAGTCAGCAGAGGTGGCTGACTGACATTGAGAGAGAGCCACTCCTCAGATCCATCCATCAAGTGCCATCAGGATGCAGCTCCTGGGCTCGAGGCCACAAGGTCACCCTCGATGGGAGATCAGCTTCCAGCTGCAGCACAGCCCTGCTCCTTCCCCTCTGCTGCAGGGAGAGACCTGGATCTGCTGCTGCCACTGCTCACTGACCCCTCCATCCTGCATCAGGGCTCTCAGACTCTTTCAGGGATAAGCGGGAAGAAAATTCACAAATTTTTATTTTGGGAAAGAGTAAAATACACAGGAATATCTGAGCGCATCAGACACAGACCTTTCCCCCAGGCCACTGTGCTCAGTTTGATGCTGTAATTGGGTCCCAGTCCTGCTCAGGACTCAGAAACAGCAGCTCAGACTTTATTGACACAGTTACCATCCCCAAAGCAAAGGAATTAAATTCAAATAGTCTATGAAGCCCACTGTCTGCCCTGCTCAGCACAGCCCTGAACTCTGCACCATCAGCAGGGTTTGTACTTTATAGGGACAAGTGACCCATAGCTATTGACCATTCCCTGGAAAGCTGCTTGCTCTGGGCTGGTGGCCTTGTGACCCTGCCAGAGCAGCCACGGCCACCAGCTCGGCACAACACAGGAGCCACCACAGGAACTTCCCCTAGAGAGGCAAGGGAGGGTGTCTGGCATTTTGGTGTGTGTGCAGTGTTAAAATTAGCAATTCTGTCTAATCCTGCTCTTCAGTGTAATTACACTTGTGGGTGAGGAGAGTGCAAAGCTCGGTGGCTTGTGGGCAGCAATTTTCTGAGAGAGATGATTTATTCCCTCCTCTCATCAGAGACAAGGCTGAAATTGCTCTGAAGCTGCACCCTGTAGGATCTGCTTCCTCCCACTGGATTTCAAGAGGGCATTTCAGCTTTCTCCAGCTCTGGTGACAGCCAAGCAGTGCCCCCTCCCCAGCTTCACAGCCAGGCCCAGCCACAACAATTTCCACATTATCCTGCTGCAATGGAACTCACAGCTCACATGGATTGCAGGTGTGAAGCAGCATGTTCAGTGGGTTCCTCTGGGAGTGACCTGTGCTTTTGGAGCCTGGAGCACGCTTGCTAAAAAAGAACTGGCTGATGGAACAGGCAAAGGATGGGTCTTTGTATGGACAGACACCTCCAAGGGAATCCAGGGACTAAAACCAAGGCTGGTTGAGGGCACAAGGTTAAATACAGGGAAGAAGGGGTGGATCTGAGGGTCAAGGACCAATGGGAACAGGGGAAGGTGGTGAAGAGAAGGGGCAAACAAGCAGGGAACTGATGGGATAACAGTTGGAGCACTGCAGCAAACCAGGACAAATGGGGATCAGGAGAGAGAACATTCTGGGCAGCATCCAAATGAGGTGAATGGGGACAGAACAGGGGTGGAATAACTGTGTAAACCAATAGAACCCAAGGGATTTACAGATGTCTGCTAAGGCCTGTGGGAGGGAAGCATTTCTCACCATAACCACAGAGGCTTTTCTCTTTGCTACCTTCTGCCTCTGCAGAGTTGAGGTATTTTAGTTCTAGACATAATTTCTAACTCTAATCTTGTGGCTCCAAAGAGGTGCAATCGAGGTGAGACAGATCTATGAATAAATAAGATACAGCAAGTTTGGTGTTCTTTTCTGGCAGGCTCAAACTCTGAGTGCTAAGTCTGCCACCTGGACTCCAGGAAATTGTTGATGTACACATGGGAGGTGTGGATGCACCTTCCCCAGCCAGAAAACAGGGAAGTCTTATGAATTCAGGGATGCTAAGGGGTATTTTCCCTCCTTATGCTTTCAAGCTGACCCAGGAAACACAGATTTTTTGGTGGAATTATACAGGTCAGGAGGGAGAGCTGCTTCAAATCAAGAACTCCTGCATGAAAAAAACTGCCTGGAGACAGCTCTAATTTGTTCCAAACCACCATCCCTTCCTTAGCAAGCAGGGAATTGTTATCTATTTGTGTCTTACACTGCCATTGAATCAATGGGCACCTGGAAGATCGGAGCATGACAAACCTGGCAGTGCATCTCTGCCAGGATGCTGAGAGCTGCTGGTCAGGAGCTCAGAACCAGCACTGGCTCCCTGCTTGGATCATTATTTCTCCAGGTAAATAGTTTCACATTTCCATGATGAATTTGGGCAGAAATGTGGAGTTCTCACAGCACAGCTCAGCACTCACACCGAGCCCCCAGGTCACAACAGGCCCAGTGTGAAGCAGGGCTGAGCTCTGGCACAGCCAGGGGAAGCAGGAATGCTTTTTGAAACAGCCTCGTGCTTTTTTCCTGTGCTGCTGGCAGCTCTGCAGCCTGCTCTCTCCTAAGTTCTCCTAAGGGAAACTTTTATTTTTTAAGAGCTTTGGTTCAGGGCAGAAGCTCTGATCTTAAAGATTGTAACTAGAGTTTTTAAATCAGACAGTGTTGATTTAAAAGAATTCTCTGGGCAGGCTAAAAAATTCTAGTTGATTTTGTTTTCCTGGTAAAGATTTATTTAAAGTAGAATCTCAACTTACACATCCATAAACATACACATTTTTATTTACAGGTCAACTAATTAATGCTTTTAATTAATATGTGCCCAGAATAGCAAGGCAAGTGGATATGTAGCTGAGTGAATATATTATTGCCACCTGCAGTTAGGACTTAGAACCTGCAAAAACCTCTCAAAGGGAATTTTCCAAGTCCATGGTATATACATGAGGTCTTCCATACAGTAAAATGTTTGCTCTCCAAAGGAAATTCATGTATGGATGCTGTTCTACAATTTTTCTCCCATGCTACACCCTGCACCAAAGAGCTCTGGTTGCAGTTTGTCTCCCTTTTAACCATGCTGCAGGCTGGTTTTGACAAAAGTAGAACTTTTCAAATATGGAAAAGGTTTCAAAGTCTCAACATCCTTGTTTATAGCCCTATAAAGAGGTTTAAATCAAGGCCAAAAAGCATCTTTGGAAAGAACACCAGCTAACAAAGAAATAGGCTTATTTCTAGAAAAAGAAAATTCTAGACAAAGTTAGAGAAGCAGAGTTTTTTACTCTGAGCATAGCTCTTAACATGCCAATCATCATCAGGCTTTCTGCCCACTTGCTAATCTGCAAGCCCAAGAGAACAGTGTCATGGTTTCCACCTTGTAAAAAATAAAAAATAAGGAATATTTTTCTCCCCAGAATAAAAAAAAAAAATCAATTTATTTTGATCCCTTTACATTCTGTAGATCAATGAAAGGAAGATACAAATTAGAGCAAGAACTAAATGAAGGGAGCAGTCCTAAACATAAAATGTATTTACAAAGGGATGTCATTGCTCACTGAATTCCATCGAGGGGTATTTTTGTCTCGTTGCAAGCCTGTGCAAGACAAACCTGAAAGGAAAGAGAAATCAGTCAGTACTCTGAGACTCTGGTACAGCCCACAAGCACCTGCAGCTCCAGCCTAAAGGACAACTGCTCTTTTCTCCATCTCTCTGTGCTTTCAGCCAGATGTGATGTAAAGCTCCTGCTGCTCCATTCCTGCTTTGTGCTGCTTCTTCACCTCTGACATCAGCCAAAATTCAAGACAAGGGGAAATAAGGAGTTTCTATTGCAGCTCACCAGTCCCTGACTGATGACAGAGGAACAGCACTGCCTTACAGCTTCAGGTCTTGGCTGACAAAAACTCAGACTTACTGACAGCTTCTTCATCAGCCCTCGGGCCTTGGGGTTCAGCTGAAGAAAATTCTTCTTGGTCAAATCCTTTGCTGTCAAACGTATGCTCTGTGGGAACAAAGTCAAATCTCAGGTTTTCTGTCTGGCCAGCTGCAGCAGCTGGAGGCAGTAAAGAAGTTAAATTAAAAAATAAAAGAGATTAAGATTTAAGTGTGGACAGGCAGAGAACTACATTCAGCTGGAATAGAAGTTTATCTCACACCTTTCCTGCAGTGCATTAATACATTATTGACTGTGGTGGTTTGGAACAGTTTCATTTTTGGTGAGGAGAGAAAAAGCCAGTGAGGGAATGATTTTTTTTTTGCGGGTGCAGTGGTGTTTGGCCAGCATCAAACCCACTACACTGGCACTACTGCTGCTTTAAGTGTTTTAAAGCAAATACACAGCAAAACATCTTTGAAAGCTCAATCAGTCCCCCGATAAATTTCAGTGGCACAGCTAAAGAGATGAGCGGATGAACGAAGCTGCTGAGGCTCCAAGAGGTGTCTGCCTGTGCAGCCCTCCAGCCCTGGCTGGGCAGGTGAGGGTCAGGAGGGAGGGTCAGCACTTACCTCCCCTCCTCCCAGGGGCAGGGTGAGCACGGCGTCGCCGCTGTCAGCCAGGGGGCTGCCGTTGGCAGAGATGGTGTAAACGCGCTCGTTGAGCGCAGGCGTGCGCAGCCCCGGCGTCTTGAACACCCTGAAACAGCAGCTCATGGTGAGTGATGTCTGCTCACAGCACTCCTAGTCCAAGCTTTTCGTTTCAGGTGCAAAGAGACACTGAAGGTTGTGTTGCAAACAGATCTCTGATTGTATCAGAGACAGAAGGGAAATGGATTTATTTTCTCTGTTAACAAACCTGGAATCAAATCTGGGTGTAACCATGGAGGTGCCTCCCCGAGCACACATGTCAACCATTCTGCCAGTAGCTGGAGTGATAAAGCTATTTTTGCTTGATCTGTTGAAGAGAAATGAACATCTGCCCATGAGATGGCCTTTAACAAACATACAGGCACTTGTCAAAGGCTTGACAAGGATGACCCAGGAGTTATTACTGACCAGTGAGCCCAAAACTGGGGACAGCTTTTTCTCACAGGAGAGGCAGTTGTCCATCTTTCCCTCTAGTATAGCACAACTCTCCCCTCTGCCACTACTGAACCAAAGACCATCCCACCAAAGAGAGATATTTATATTTACACCCTCATTTTCCATTTCTGGAGATGAGACACAGACACCCTCATTACCTCTTGCTCATGCGCTTCACTCTCGCTGAGGGGGGTCTCCTGGCCACAGGTGGCTTTTTGGTGGATGCCCTCACCTGCAGCACACATCATTCACTACATCAGTTACTTCCCCCGGAGTCCACACAAAGTTATTTCCACACAAAATGTTTTGCTCAGTCCCTCTCCATAGCACAAGAGCCCAGAACAAACAGCATTCAAGGCTCTGGGACCTTCCCCCGTTGCTACAATTCTCTGGGAAGCAACAGCTCTTTGAAATCCCCCTCAGAGCATCCTGGACAGCCCTAATCATCAGCTCAGTGAGGAATTTATATCCTGAGAATAATGTCACCCCAGAGAACAGCTATTCACCTTGGCAGTTCTTGGAGCCTCTGTCTCTGAAGGACACTGGCTGTCAACTCTGGATTTCTTTGGCAGAGGAAGTGATGAAGACTCTGCTTCCTCAACAGCTTCAACACTCCGTTTGGCTTTATCCACTAGAAAGAGAAAGTGTTATCTAAGTGAATAATAACTTTAAACTATTATTTAGCAGGGGAGGCAAACAGCAACAATTTGCTTCAGAAATCCAAATTCCAATGCAAACCTAATGATTGACAGAGCACTACTTTGGATTATTTTGAATGTTTTAATGAAATTAATTAGAGGTACTGAAGGTACTAAGGATAAGAGTAGGATTATTTTCCTATCTTAAACATTCTGAAGGATGTGAGCAAGAACTGAATCATTATTCACAACATGCTTCCACCTCACCAATCACACCATAATGCTTAAACTCACCTTTCTTGACAATGTCAAACGGGGCATTGATAACTCCTGCTGTCAGCTTGTCTATTTCTGCTATTTCCAAGTCTGCCTAAAATTAAAAACATTTGTAACACCATTTGGATTGTTGGCAGCCCAAAGTTCCTGTAAGTCAAAGTTGCAGAGCAAATCCCAAAAAAAATTTTACAGCCAGATCAGCTCCACGTTTGCTGTTGTGCTCACACTGGGCCCTTTCATGCATCCCTGCATGAGGCTCAGTGCCTGGCTGGCAGCTTGGGTGTGCCCTGCTGCTCAACCAGTTTGGAAATGCTTTCCTTTACTGCAAAGTGCATGTGCTCACAGGGATTTGGGAATCTAGCAGATAAGGAATGATCAACAGAGCAGCAGGACCATGTAAATCCCACGTATGATACAACGGGCTTCTCTTATTGCTAAATTTTAAAGAAACATTTGTGGTTTAAAAAAAACATTTGTGAAAATGTTGATGTAACTGTTTCTCTTGTAATGCTCCAGCAGGTTTTTCCAGCGTGAGGAGCAGTGTGTGATGGCTCTAGAGAGCTTTATGTTCGTGTTGGAAACCTACCATAGCCAACTCTTCCAGCGTCTTTCCACTTCCTTCTTTAGCTAGAAAGAAAAGATTCCAGACAAATCAGGACATGTCTGGGACAGCTCACACAGCACAGCAGGGCTGTCACCCAGCATTGTGCAAAACCCAGCACAAAGCAGTTTCCAGCCCTAGAGAACAGGAGCAGCGCCCCGGCCAGCCCTGAGCATCCCAGGCACGGCAGATCCCAGCTGGGTTATTATCCCAGGGAGAATGCGCCTCCCAGCCCGGCATCCCCGGCCCGCTCCGCACCGTAGTACTGGAGCCAGTTCATCTGGCGGAGCTCCAGCGGCAGCCGCAGGACCGCCATGTCGTACAGGTTCTCGATCTCCTTCACCAGGCACTCCCCGTCCGCCCGCAGCTGCTCCAGCCGCCGGCTCACTGCGGGGACACGCCGTTAGCCCTGCCCGCGGGCCCGAGGCCGCGCTCCTTCCCGCTCCGCTTCCCGCTCCTCCTCCCTGTCCCGCTCCCTGTCCCACCTTCGCGGTCGAAGTCTTTGAGGAAAGCCGCCAGTTTCCTGCTGCGGGAGCTCGAGCCGCCCTTCTTCTTGGCGGGAGCCATGGCGGGCTCGGTGCGGGCTCGGGGCCGCGTTCGAACCAACCGCCGCCGCCAGTCCCAGCCAATGGCGACGCGCCGCGGGCTGATGACGCACGGGAGCGCCGCCGGACCGTGGCGGCCATGATGGCGGCGATGGCGGCCGCGCTGCGGGCCTGGGCGGAGGCGGCGGCGCGGGCGGAGGAGGCGGCCCGGGCGGCTTTGGCGGCCTCGACCCCGCTGCTGGGCTCGCTGGCGGCGCTGGCGGCGCAGATGCGGGCGGCGCAGCGGCTGCCGTGGGATGCAACGCCGCTCGGCGCCTTCCCGGAGCTGCGGGCGCGGCTGTGGCAGAAGCAGCGCGGCGCGGCCGAGGCGCTGCTGGAGCAGCTGGGCGGGCGGCGGTGAGGACGCGGCCGGGGCCGGGCGGGCAGGGAGCGAGGACCCGGCTGACGCCGCTGTGCCGGCAGGGAGGAGCTCCGGGCCGTGCGGGACGCCGTGGGGACCTGCGCCAGCGCTGTGCTGCGGCTGTACGAGGAGCGGGGCCCGGCCGAGCTGGGGCTATCGGGGGTTCTGCGGCGCGGTCCGCGCTGCCCCTCGCTGGCCGACGTGTTGGAGGGGCTGCAGGATGTGGAACGCTACTACCGGCGCCTGTATCCTGCTGGGGGTCTCTGGGCAGCGCTGGGGGGCTGTTTTCTCCTTGTTGTCCTTATCGGGTACGAAGGTACTTGGAGAGCAAGCTGCTCCTGCAGCGCCTCAGCTTGGACAGCCTGGCAGACGTGGAAGCCCTCCCGCAGTCCTGGGAGAGGATTTTGGAGCGCTACAGAGAAGACGACGTTGTTAAAGGTAGTTCTGGGTGCTAAGAGCCGGGGGATTTTTCCCAGGGCTCCGTGCTGGTGTCCCCTGGGGACAGACCCGGCCGTGCTGGCTGTGCTGCTCTCAGCAACAGTGGGTGACCCTACTCAACCTTTGTGACCAGCTCTGAATCTTGGTCAGCTTCAGTTGAAAGCACTATCACAGCTGGGCACAGCTGGAAGCAGCATCCTTACAGTGTAGCAAGGGCTCAGTCACCTGTTTCACTGCTCTGTTTTACCCATGCTTTTTTTATTGCCTTTAGAAACGAATTTTTGAGGTACAGAATACAGGTAAAGCACATTAAGCTGACGGGGTTGTTGTTTTCTCTCTGTCTCAGATACTCTGCTGAAGGTTTCACTGTTTGTGGAGAACCATCGGGAGGTGAGCTGCTCACCTGGCTCCTGACAGGGCAGCAGAGACTGGCGCTGCCCAGCTTCTGGCGTGTTCTGTGATGCTGCAAAGGGGATGAGGAATTGAGGGAGCTCTCCTGGTGCTTTTTGGAAGCTGAATGAGTCTTGGACTCTGCCATTTTCAAGTGGAAATGGCCTTGGTCTCTGAAGAAGATGCTGAGCTGAAAAAGCCATGAGGATGGAAGGGAGTCACCTCCAGTTGTGGAATTTGTCCTTTCCTTCTCCTGACGTGGATGTTTTCTGTCATGGAAAAAATGTTGATACTTACATGAGGTGCTGCAGATGTATTATTCAGGCTGGTGCCATGAAAGATATTTGGGCTCTGTCCTTACAAATAAAGAAAAGATGTCAGATTAGGGCTTAAGAACAGTAGTCACCTCATATCCTTAAGCAGTGTGTTTGCATTCATCCTACCTGGGCATGGAGGAGGAACGAAGCAAATCTGGCTTGGAAATGTAATTCATGAGGTGCACGAATGCCTGAGTTCTGGCATGGGCAGTTTTCAAGGGTGTTGCAGTACTCTGCTCTCTTACCACTGAAATCAGTCTTAAAATATCACTGGTAGCTGCTGGGACATTTCTGGGTCTGAACATTTCTGGGACACCTTTGGTTGGCCGTGGCGCTGATCCTCTGAACCGTTCTGGGAAGCAGTGGGATGTTTGTCTCTAAATCATGTATTTGGTAAGGAGCTGCAGCTTCTCAGAGAAAGCCAATAAAGAACTGCATTGGACATTGCGGGTGTGTTTGTGCTCAATTTTCTGTGTCCCCAACCCGAGGCGTCCCTGTGGCCACCTGAGGGCACTGCATGACCCACAAACAGCCCTGCTGGGGGTGCCAGGGGTGGGAAAGAGCTGGCTCGGGGTTGGGGCTGCCAGTGCTCTCATCAGGGATAGGGGCTTCACGAGTTGTAATTGCAGTTCTTCACACACAGCTCTAATTGCAAAGAAACCCCCCTGGCACTGGGAGGAGATGAGGAGGGTCCTCGTGGCTGTACAGCCTTGTGCTTCCAACACAGGTTTGGAGCATAGCTGATGGCTCAGGGTGAATCAGGGGTGTCACCCTTGCTCTGCTCATTGTCACAAACCGGTAGATCATGGTGAGCTTGGGTGCAGAATTGTTTTTGTATGTGTACACACTATACAACCCTCAACAGCCCTCTTCTCTTCAGGACAGCTGCACAATGAACAAATGGATTTAAATTCTGGAAGATGTTCAGCACAGTTCAGTGGTGGCCCTTCTGCTTCTCCCAGATGTTTGGGCTCTGATGTCTGTCTTTGTGCTAGCAACAGCCCTGCTAAAGGTGCTGAGGGAGCTTTCTGCATTGAAAGCCATGCCCTGACTCTGACTGACTGAAATGGCGTGAAGGAGGTGCTCATTGAAGTTTTGGTGTGATTAATTCCTCTGTGTTGTTCCTGGTTGATGGGCCATGTCATCAGCTGCATTTGTCTGCATTGTTGTGCAGCATGTGAGGGAGTCTGCATCAGAGCTCTGTAATTGGGATCAGCTATGGGCCTGTTCCATCCCAGATCTGGAAGTTGTGTCAGGATGGCTGCCAGAGACCCCATTGCTAACGAGGACACGGTTCCTCGTGTGTGCAGAACTCCCCTCAGCTGGCATTTCCCGGGAGCCACTGGCGGGGTTTGAGGGTTCCCCCAAGAGCAGAGCCAGGCTGGGCATTCAGCCTTTGTGTCATGTGTTGGCAGGCAGGTGGAAAGGCTACTGGCAAAGGGGCTGAGTCAGACTCCTGCTCACAGCACTGGGGTGTCTCTGGGTGCCAGATTTCAGCACCTTCCTGAGGACCAGGACAGGAGGGAGGTGAGTGAGAGCAGCAGCTGCCTGGGGAACCAAATGCAGGCTCAGGGTGATGCATTTTCCTTGGTCCTAAAATTAAGAGCCAGACACAGTTAGGGGGTAAAGGGTTTTTATCTTGATGTTTAAGAAGGATCCTTATAGTGCAAAACTTTATCAAGGTGGAGTATGCTGACGTGTACACCTGATAGATTGTGTTTACAATTTTATAGATTTTGAAAATTAGCATATCTAGTAAAGATGCTTCAATGAGAAGCTTGAATGAACAGTGGGATATTTTCTCATCTAAGAATTCTCTCTTAGATGGCTTAATCTTAGTTTATAGGATGTATTTTAGAGGGGCTTTGGTTTTGCAAGATAGCATAGGGCTTTCCAGCTTTCAGCTGCAAGGCCTTTAGGATGTTTGGTTTTCTGGCTTAACAGAATGCCAGGACTGTGTTAAGTTATCAGACTTATGGAATTACAAGTATTTATGCTAAGAGCACTCAGAATACTTGGAAAGTATATAAAAAGTATATAAAAGAAAAGGCAAAAAATCATCAAGGCATCGAGGCACTCCAGCCTGTGTTGTACCTCAGTGGGGCTGTGGGTAAGGCAGAGCTAAAGGCTCTGAGACCAACTGGTAAAATATATGTAACCATAAAAATAAATCCAAGTACCTTTATTTTTGGAGTAGAGCTCTTAAAGTGCTCTTGCATGGGGATCTGTCTTTGAGGAATGCAATAAAATGCAGTTAGCAGCTGGAGCTACCTTGTTAAAGGAAAATTGTCAGGAAACACAGAGTCACACTTTGATTTTCAGCCTTGCCGCCTGCTAACTCCATTAGAAAACAGTTATTCTTCACTTACAGGAAAAGCACAAACTGAATTCAGTTACTAAATTCAAGTGCCCACAAACATTTATAAGGAGCACCTGACTTGTATGTGGTTGTTTTGTTTCCTCCCATAGGGGCGAGTGCTGTCTTCTGGTGCAGTGGGGCCTTTGCAGTTCTGCTTAGAAATGGGGACCTGCTGTTGGAAACAAGAGACTTCCAAAACAAACCCAAAAGCTTTGCTTCAGCATGAGCTCGTGGATTTGAAACAGATTTCAAAACTGCGTGTATTACAAAAGTCCACAGCTATGGAAAAGACAAAGGATTTGGCACCTGAACTGAAGTGTAAAGTGACTCCAAGGCAGAAATATGTGATAAAAAGCTTTGTGGTTAATTTAATAAACCAAGCATTGGTTTCACAAGTCCCTATGGTTTTTGTGCTTGTTCTTTGAGACTTTCATCTTGGCCTGAAGCAGAACTCCTTTGTGAATTTGCTGAGGGACTGCATGAGTACTTTCTGTGCTCTGAAATACAGCAAACATTCTCCACTACCTGCTAGCTGGCTTTTTTGCTCTCTTCCCCACGAGCTTGGCTCAGTGTTTCTCTAGTGCTTATGACTTTGTGACAGCTTTTGCCCTGCTGAGCTCCAAGGAGGGGCAAATTCTGCTGATCCCATGGGTGCAGTGAGTGGGGACACATCTGGCCTGCAGCACTGATGAGCTTTCCACCTGTGAGCTCAGCACACAGCCCTTGTCTGCCCTTGCAAGGACAGGCAGGAGCAGTTGTCTGATGAGCTCTTTGTCCCCAGGGCTGCCTGTACTGCTGTGACAGTGCTGTTTTCACTGCCCATCCTGCAGAGGTTTCATTTCAATCCTCCCTTCCTGCTTTTCCCCCCAACCCTTTCCCTCCTCCTCTTCCCTCCTCCTGTGGACACAGATCTGCAGTAGGTGTCTCCTGAACTTTCCTGAGCTCCCTGTCCCAAGCATCTTCCTGACTAATTCTTTCCAGATGTCCGAGAACTTTTATGTTTAGCAGTTTTTCTCAAGGTCTTCATTCACTCTCTGAAAGGGCAAACCTATTTCCTAGTATTATTTGAAAATTTGGACTGGTCATGGCTTCCCAAGAGCTGCTTCTGCCTCCCAGTGAAATATTTCAGGTACCACTGCAGCCTTCTACCCCTGAATTAAAGCATAACAGATATCCATAAATACCACAGAAATTTATTTTCCATAGCTGACAGCTCCAGGGCTGTCTATGGAGTCCTGAAAACACTCTTAAAAAAAAATCAACAAGAAACTCCAATGGCTACATTTATACTCAGCAAAGTGTCAGGTTGTTGGCTTGGACTTTTCCAGCTACAGCAGCTTGGAGAAATTAGGAGATCTGTCCAGTGTTCTGTGACTGGGACCAGCAATGGAAAATAAGTGGCTCTGCCTATCCTCTCATTTAGTTTCCAGCTTAACTTTGTTTCTGGGGAGATGTCTGTTCCTTCCAAAAGGGTTTGACTCCCTTTGGGGAGATAACTGGGCACATTCAGTGGCGCCTGCTGCTGTGAGCTGTGTCCTGTCCTGGCTGTTGGAGCTGCTGCATCCTCAGGCCGTGTGTTGGTGCAGCTCTGGGGACACGAGCTGTCTGTCACCCAGAGCCAAATGAGACTGAATGCAGGATTGAAGCAATGCCTGAGCCACTCTGCCTCTCCAGCACAGGCTCTGGCATGTTTGGAAGTCACATTTTGTGGATTCCCGTGTGCGTCCAGTGGCTTTTCATCCTTGCCCTGCACTCTGTGTGCAGTGAGGCTTGCAGCAGGTTTTGGCTAATGGAAAAAAGCTTTGGGCTGTTCAGTGGAACTTGGGAAATTCCTTCTTTCTTAAATTTTAATTTGCTTCAGGATTTACCTCGCATGGTACATGGAGATTGCAAAATGCCTGTGGTGGGTGAGACTGAACCTTCCTGGGCTCAGATCCTTGTCCTGGAACGGTTCTGAGTTGGGGACCAGGAGTGGGGATGTGCTGGAAGGATGAACTTGCTTTGTTGCCCTGTACTCCCACTATCTCCCCATGTACCAGTGCCTCCCCACACATCAGAACACACAGAAATATTAAGAATCTATTTAATTTCCCAACAAAGCACCCTGAGATTCGGTTCCCCTCTGTGCCCCAGCATCCCACAGCCACCCCTTCACCATGCTGACATGTTCTCCCTGGTCCTTCTCTCCCCAGCCCATTCTCTAGGCTTCCTGTGGAAGGCAGAATGAAGAACACCAAGCCAGTAAGTCTCCTAACCATTCTGCTATGTGAGGAATGAATCCAAGAGTCTTTGCACACTATTAATCTTTTCCAGTTCCTAAGAAAGCAAACCATCTCCTCCTGCTCCCATAAATTCAACCTCTCTCTCCAGCTTCTCCCCTGGTGTTTGAACTGTTCGCCAAGAGCTTTATTAAAACCTACAAGATGCTGTTTTGTTCCTTACTGAATCCTAAACAACTGTACTAGATGGAGAAGAAATGTTTGGTGCTGTCAGCTTTAGAGCATTTTTGTGCCTAGTTCCATGGCCACTTGTCAGCCAGGGACCAGCCTCAGCCCCACACTGAGCCCAGTAGGATCTTTGCTCTGCTCCTGTGAGGCTGGGAGATAAATTCAAGCCTGCCAAACCTCATGGCCTCTTGTCCAAAATCAGCTGGCTGTGATCCATATGAGGGTAGCAGGAGGGATGTTCCCCTGGTGGTCCTGTGGCACCTCCCCTGCTGTGCCACACCATGGCCAGTATCTACAGCTTGCCAGTGGCCTTGGGGACAAGCTGTGCTGGGCAGCTGCCACACCCTGGCAGCTTTCCTGGCACCTCTTCTCCTGCTCTGAGTGGAGAGGTTTCTGCTCCAAACCCTCTCCCTTGGCATGGCCCAGCCAGTGCCACCGCTGGGGAGTGAGGCAGCAGGTGATGGTCCCCAGCTGCTGGTGTGAGCAGGGAACTGCAGCTGGTGCTGGCAGCTGTGGGTGTGCTGGGACAGCCATGGGTGTGCTGGGACAGCCAGGATGAGGGTGGCAGGTCCTGTGGGGAGCAGCAAATGTGAGGTGCACAACAGAGCCCTGCCAGCTGCCGTGCGTCACCACTGGTCCTTGGCACATCATGCAATGTGTCACAGCCTTCTCTCTGTCATTTCCTAACATTCCCTCAGCCTGAAACTCATCAACCAATGCTGAGAGAAAACATTCACACAGAAAGCCAAAGCAGAAGTGAGCAAAGCTGTTCCTTTGGCTGGATTCCTCCAGCTCCTTGTGTCCTGCTACTTGGTTTGAGCAAGATCCACCTTCCCTGCCCTGTGCACCTGAGCCCTGGGGAGGGGACAGCAGTGAGGAAGAGCTCTTGTTGTGGCTTTACCAAGGAGAACTCCCTTTCATGGTACAGTTCTGGCAACTCTGCCCAAACCCCAGGGAAGGGGGTGAGAGCAGAGAGGGAAGACAAGGCTGTGTAGCATGGCTTGCACAAGGAATGCTTTTAACTTCATAAATCTGCTTGTGAGTCAGATGGCAGGAAAGGGGAGAAATGAGGGATGAGAAAGTCAGTAGGGTTGTGCCCAGAGGAGAAAAGCAGTTCTGGAACAAATAAAGCCCACAGCTGCTCTGCTGGAAGCAGGGACTGGGGGGCACCTGGGGCAGTGACAGAAAGTTCTGCCTGTGAGGAACCTGAACAGGAGCCCCTGTGCAAGCCCCATCCGGGGAGCCAGGAGCTCAGGAGCGTTTGGGCAGGTGCCACCCATCCTGTGCTGCATCACTCCTGGCAGCTGAGGTGCCACACCCCCTGCCTGTGGTATGGGCAGACAGGGAACCAGGCATGTGGAAAAGCCCCAGAGATGAATAATCCAGCCCAGCTTTTGCTGGACACGGCTCCCCCAGCTCTGAAAGGCTTTTTGGTCAGGTTTAATGAGATTAGTATGTAAGCTCTGGAGATGTCAGCCTGCTGGCAGCTCCCTGTTCAGTAGTTCCTCGTGTGCCAGGGAATGATGTTCGTTTCATTGGCCTTGACTCCGCTGGATCAGGCTCTTGCTCTGCTTCTCAATTAGCTGCATCTGCGTGGCAGTAATGAGCTGGAGGTCACACAGCCCAGAGAGGGGTGCTGAGAAGTTCACTCCTGTGGAGGGGAGCTCTCTGTTCCCCCCATCCAGGGGATGCTGGCGCTCTGCACCCAACCTGCCCCCTGCTCTCCCCGGCAGCCCCACTGGGGTCCAGACCCCGCTTATCACTGCAGCGGTGACATTACACAGCTTGCTGTGCTGCTGGAGAGGCTGTGCTTCTGAAAGCTCCAGTCTGGGGCTGTGCTGACATTATTGAAGCTACTGGTAATAAAACATGTCACTACAGGGGCCAGGGCCACATCCGATCCTGCAAAGGGAAAGCAAAAAATCCAAACAAAACCCAAAACCTCCAAAAGGCTCTAACCAAGCACATGCTGACGGTAGGGCTGCATTCCCAGGGATGCAGCCCCTATTCCTGCCACCCTGCCAGGATGAGAGACACCTCCTGGCCCTGCTGGGCTGGCCCTGCTGCAGGGACAAGTGGCACACGGGAGTCACAGCATCCTGGTGCCACATCCTTGTGCTTGTGCCGAACCCTCCCAGTGCAGGGAACTACAATTAAATGCTGTTGATGCCTCTGCCCTCCCATCAGGGATTAGGACATGCTGGAGCAATTTGCATGGGGATGAAACTTGGAAGTAATGGCAAAGCTGAGGGAATATGATATTATTTATTATTGCCAGTTGCAAAGGAACAGCAGCAGCAGCCTCCAAACTTGTATAACTCTGGAACATGACTATTATTAGAACGCAAAGTTAGCAAGCAATTAGCTAATTGCAATTCACATTGTCTGTTGGCAATTATAAGGAGAACAGTTATAAACCCCAACAGATGGAACTCAAATGGGTCAGTCTCTCTTTTTTTTTTAATTTTTTTTATTTTTCCATCCCCAAAAGGCATTTGCTATGAGCTAAAGTCAGGTTCTCGCTAGGGTTCATGAAAGCAGCCAGCCTGTGAGTCAGGCCATGGTCCCACACCCCAGCCCTGCACATGGAGCTTGTCCTGTCCAGACCTTCCCAAATGACACAGTTTTGAGGCCAGAGAGTTCAGCTAAAAGTGCTGTGGTTTCTGTCATTCACTCTCTGTGGTGGTGTTTTTTAGTAGCCGTGGAAAAGCGGGGAGCACAGAAATCCAGCTGCAATCTGTCTGTGTTCCCATCCAGCTCTTCACAGCTGCACAACTTCAGGTAATACTTCCTCTTCTCTCTCCAGCAGTGACACAAAGCGATGGTGCCTCCCTGAGCATGATTTCTAAATCTTTTGAGGTTATTTGAGGGATTTTCATTCCCTTCTGAGGCTGAGGCAGAGCAGGGGTCTCTGCAAAGGTGAGCAGGTGATGAAGCAGTGCTCTGCTTCCCCTCTCCTGTCACAAGAGATACCAGTGGAGCAGCTCCCACAGGGCAGAGATTATCTCCTTGCTTTTGTTAGGAATGCCTGGGTGCTGCAGCGCCAGGACATGACAGAAGGGTACAAGACAAGCCCTGGACTCGAGGAATTGCACAGTGCATGGTTTACATCTGTTTGAATCAAACCCAGATGTTCCTACCTGTGACACTTTGCTGTCCTCTGGATGGGTTTTGTGCTCTCAGTGTTAAAGGGAAGCTGTGACAGGTGTCTGGTGAGGGGATGAGAAATCATCATCTACCTGTAAAGCATTTCTCTGTGAAGCCTGTCAGGGGGCAGGCTGTGCACACAGATCAGGCTGTTTGATGCCAGAGGCATTCAAGGGGCACACATGACAGCCCCAGCGCCCCAAGTGTCGCAGCCTGGCACATGGCAGCCTGCTCCTCAGTTTACAGCACATGCAGGAGTGTGGCAGCAAGGCTGCTCTGATATGTGGAAACTCATTCTGCATTTCAGACACATGGAAACTATTTCTGCATTTCAGATCCCTTTCAGAGTAGGAACCAGTATGGGCAGATTTGGCCTTAAAATGAAGCATCACAAAAGGTATTCTGAGGAAATATTTCACTGAAGAACCTCACATCTACATTCAGATGCTTTGTGGCCATGGAATGAGCTTTGCTGTTTATCCTTTCTGAATGCTGTTGGTGCCAGTGGCTATGGCAAAAAACCATTGTTGTTTTGGGTCAAGATGATACAGACAGAGAGAGCTGGGTGACCTGAAACAGATTAGCCCCAACAACATGAATTTCATAAACATTAACACAAACCTGCAGCTGATATTAAACAGGGGATGGGTTGGAATTCATCTCAGAGCAAAAGCATTATAATGAAATGGAAACATCAGGTTTTGCTTAGAACCCCCAGGTTTCCCATAGGAGGCAGTTTATGTAGTGCCCATTTATTAAAGACAAATGCTATCATTTGGAACATATCTCACGGGGAGCAGGGCACTGGCTGATGTGGGGGAGCAGTAACTGGAGATGGAGCTTTGCATTTACAAGGCCTTGTTTTCAACAGGCTGTGCATGCACCACCAGGTGTGATGAAAGCTGCCAGGTGACCCCGTGTCCCCCCTGGCTCTGGCCTCCCACTGTGCACAGCCCCACGAGGCACCGAGGTGAAACAGGCTGCACTTCAATGAGTATTTAACAGCAGACAGAAAGATGATCCTGT
>VRYO01001760.1:3768165-3779946 GCA_009812075.1 Sialia sialis | reverse complement strand
ATTTCAAAATTATAATAATTTGGAGGGAGGGGATTTACATTCTCCATTTCAAAAGAGGTTTCTGCCTTTCTTAGCAGACATCTGTCCTCCAAAGCAAGACATTGACATCTTTATCTGAGGTCCTGGCTGCTTGTTCTTCTGAGATCAGGAGTCCAGGACAGGCCTGACAGGGCAGTAGCAGGTGAAACCACATGCTTTGGGAAGCACACATTCTACTGTTTGCATCTAGGAGAACTTTCTGCCTCAATACAGGATGGCATCTGCAACCATTAATTTGAATAAGTTCAATTTTTATGCTCCACCCAGCTTTTAGTACATCAAAGCATTTGTTTGAGACAGAATAGTAAGTCCTGCATGTGTTTCCCCTCCCATGGGATCACCAGGGATCTGATATCTAATGCCACTGTTCCTTTTCCTTGCAGAGCTCCCAGAGGTCAGCAGGTCACTTTGTGGAGTCCTACAAGAAGCCATGGATTCTTTTAGGGTGAAAAGCAGCTCTGGAGCAAGAGGAGTTTGGGATCTGTGCCCATTCCTCATGCTGGGTGCTGGGTGGGGAGGCAGATCCCCTGCAGTGTGCAGCAGGGAGGAAATGTGGGCTGTAATTCAGGGTAGAATATTGACATTACTGCAGATGTGATCCACCCAGTGAGCACTGCAGGTTTTGGGGAACCTCCTGTCACAGACCAGGCAGAGGCAAAGGTGCTGGGCTCAGGAGCCATCACTTGGAATCCCTCAAGGAGAAAATAAAACCTTGTCCCACAAAACTGCCTGCTGCAGGTGGCTTGATCCTGGGAATGTAGCTGAGGAAAGATGTCCAGCTGTGCTGAGCCTGCCTGGCCCCTGCACAGGGTGGAATAACCCCCATAAAGGCAAATGGTATCAGATAAAGGATCTCCCAACTGCCTTATCCTGCCAGCTCCACATCTGGGAGGAGAGCAAGAGGGCAGAGGAGTGCATTGCCTGCCTGCCTACACCATGCAGACAGGCTGGTGACAGCTCAGCAATGTAAATGATGCATAATAAGCCCTAAAGAAAGTGTGAGGAACATGCTTGGGATCAGCAAATCCACTCTGACAAGAAGAAGCAAAGGAATGGAATCTCTTTTCCCCAAACAGACTGCTAAGTCATGGAATAAATGCAATCGAGTGCCACTGAAAAATGGCAACTGCAGACTTGTAGGTGGGGTGTCCCTGCTCTGATATGGGGACTCTATGCACCAGGGAACAGGGCAAGGAGACCTGAGGAGGAGGAGGAGGCTTGGGAGTCGCCACATGCTCCTCCTCAGAACACTCAGGTTCTGTTGAAACCACTTTATCCGCTCCCGTTTACAGTCAAGTCTGTCCCATTTCCTTACATTCCCCCCTCAGCCATTTATCATCAGCAAGGGGTGGCTGGAGCCAAATGTTCCCCTGACCTTCAGCAGCCCTGTCAGCCTCTCTTCTCTGCTTGGCTGGGAGGCTGAAGATAAGCCCAGAGTCTCAGATAAACACAGTGAGCTGATGGGTTACAGGCTGTGCTGGCCGGCTGAAGAGGATTCTCTTCACAATCCTCTTGGTGCTGTAGAGTTTCTTGTCCCCACAGGACCACAGAGAGCCCCATTCAAGCACTTCACAGCAGAAACTCATTCTTTGCAAAACTGCAGTTGCCCCAAAAGCCATTTGTATTGTCAATGATAGAAAAGGTCGAGAGTTCAGGGTGAGGAAGACTCGCCTTACTTCCTCCTTTTAAGAGCCCTCCCCACAAAAGCGACCCCAGACTTAATTAAAGAAGCCAACCACGCTGCTTAATTGCCATTCAAGCTAAATACCATAGGAAGCAGGAGATGGGAGGGGCTGGTATTATGAATATGTATTTGTTTGAACCTTTTGTCAATAAACAGACTCTGTGATCACCTGTAATTTTGCAGTACATATTGGGGGCTACCCCACGCTGCTGCCCAGCGCTGAATAAACATACACTTTCTAACTTTAAATTGTTAGAGAGTCTTTTGTCCATCACAGTTGAGTATGGGTGTTAAACCAATGCTCAGATTTGGGTAAATCAGGATGAGTGGAGGCCACGATCAAAGAGCCCCAGAGCAGTCAGGGTGCAGCAGCAGTGCAGGGAGGAGCTGTGGGACTGCACAGCTCCAGGGGAACAAAGACAGCTCCAAACTCCATGCACAGTATGATCTGATCCACCCTGCTTCAGCTCTGCACTCTTCATTTTCCATCAGTTTCTATGCCCGCTCTCTCTGCTGAGCCACTCCAGGCAGGTACATATTTTCCAGGGAAAATGCATTTTTTTGTCTCTGTACCCACACTGTTCCTGTGGAGACCTGTGTGAGCTGCAGGGAATGGTTCTCCCTGGACTTCATTGGGATTGTGAGTCTTTAAGCAGTGTTTCGTCTTCTTTGTTCCCTTACATTTGAACAGGGGCCAGAAAGGTGGGATACAGATTGCAGGTGTCTTTCTGGTATTTCTTTTATTTGGGAGCTGCTGTTCCTGGCCTTTGTGGGCTGCAGTGAGGTTCTCTCACCATCCTCAGGCCTTGGGACCCACAGTCCCCCCAGGCTCTGCAGTTTGGGTGCTGTGGGCCAGGCAGCTGTCCCAGGACACGAGGCTGTCCCAGCACGAGATGCAGCCTCGGAGCACAGGAGGCTGCCAGGACACCTCATCAGATGAAGATTGCCTCTTCGTTCCTCTGAAAACCACAAAAAAAAGTTTCTCTCGTCACAGTTCACTGATGCCCAGACAAAGATGATGTGAAATCTGTGGGAAGACTTATTTTATTACAATATAGGAATGCACAGAACCAGATGTTTAAGCTTAGCTGTGGTTCCTCCATGTCCTGCTGTCCCTGCTCAGGGAGTTGCTCGCAGGGTGATGTACAACACTCTGAATGTGTTCACTGCTGTGCAGGTCTCCAAGAGCTGCTTGGGGACAGGGCCAGCACCACAGCAGGTCCCTGGATCGCTCTGTGCCATGTCCTGGGGCAGAGGTGGCAATGCCAACACTCTGGAAGGACAGATGGCCCTTGGTGACCCCACCACAGCTCTCAGGAGCAGCCCCAAGCCCTTACCTGCAGGTGCTGCTCTGAGAAACAGAAACAGGAGCAGGGTTTGGCCTCAGGAGAGCACGGCAAGGCAGCACCCCCTGGGACCCCTCTGAGCAGCACCTGCAGGGACACAGGCTGTGTCACCTTCCCTGCTCTCCTGAGGCCAAACCCTGCTCCTGGTTTTCTGTTTGTCTCTGCTGCTTCTCCAGCGAGTTAAAAGGATCCAAGCCCCAGCCAGGGCCGTGTCCTGGTGGGAGCTGTGAGCTGAGAGATGTTTTGCAAGAGGCTGGGAGAGCCTCCCCAGCCCGGCCGGCTCGGAGCCCAGCCCAGGCCGGGTCCCCAGGCTGCAGCGCAGGCAAGGCTCACACGCACGCCCAGCCTGGCAGCCTTGCTCGTTTTTCCAGCAGCCAGAATTTCATCTTTTCCACCTCCACGCTGCCAGCAGAGCCCTTATCCACTGCCCTGACACCTCCAGGGTTTATTTGCAGCTGAAGCACGCTGCTTCCATCTGTGCTCCTGCTGCTGGCTGCTGGTTATTAAGCTGGTGCTGTTGTTGGTGCTCCTGCCTCCATTCAGAAGTTGGCAGTCCTTAAAAGCTCATTCATTTTGGGAGCCTAGTGGCAATTACAGCCTGGTCCTTTGGGACGGGTTAACTCCTGCTCTCCCACCAGCTCAAGGAGCAGCAGCTACGCCTGGTTCTGATTAACATGATGCAGAAAATCCAGCGTGCTCTCCACACTGCTGATGGGAGATGGGAAGGGGTAAAACAGTGAAAATTGCCTGGAGGCAGGAGATATTCTGGATTTTTGTGACCCTGCATAGAGCTGCAGGTGCTGTGTCTCCTCACTGGGAAGGGCAGAGTCCTCACAGAGAGACAGTGACTGCAGCAATGATGGGAGAGGATGTGGGTATTGCCCCAGCAGACCCTGTAAAATTAAATTGTAAAATTGTCAATCTGATCACCTCTCATTGCCTTCCCACCTGTCAAGGTATTCTTGGTTGCTGGAGGAAGAATTGGGAAATGCTTGTGGGGAATTTCAGGGGCCATTCCCCAGGAGGTTTAGGCTGTGAGTAAGGAATTCACTGCCTGGAGAAGTCTCACAATGATTCCCCCAGTTCCAGTGACAGGAGAGGCTGCTTCCCTGGACGTGGTCACTGTTTTACAGAAAACTCCAGCAAATCAAATGGTCTGAAATTGCCCCTGGGTACAAAACTCCCAAAGCACGTGGATTATAATGACCAGGAAAGGGTGAGCTGAGGGTTTGTGGTCCCTGAGCAGACTGTTTGCAAATCCTCCTGCTCCAGAGGTTCCCTCTGGGCTGCAAGTCAGAGCTAATGCTAAAAAAATATTTTTTATGCAAGATCAAATCTGAAGTGAAGTAGAGAAACATACAAAGGAATCTCAGTTGACCATCTGGCTCTGACACTCCTGAAGCTGGTGGCCATTTATCTCTGTCCAAAAGTGTGCTTTAAAGACACAATAGGAATCTTCCTTTGGGGAGAGAATGGAGTGTATGTTTGGCCTTCAAATGTCAAACCGAAAACCAAAGCTTTGGGAGGCACATAAACACCAGAGAACAAACAAGCTTGCTCCATACCTGAGATGAAGCTTGATTTTGGATTCAAAAATGTGTTTATTTTCTTGGAAAGAAGCAGTTTCTGGCCTTTCAGCTGTTACAGATTTTCTCAAGGGAATAATTTTCCTAGCAAACCTTGTTCCTTCTGTAATCCTTTGTAGCAACTCACCGAGTCATGCTGCCCTTGCTTTAAAAATACATTTTCAAGGCCCATTAGCAAATTCACAGGTTTTTTTTATACACTGAGAATTAAAGTGAAAACATAAGACCCAGCAAACTATTTTCTCTTTATATACAGCCTCCCCAGTAAACAAGTGTTGCAAGAGCCTGTGTGCTGCCGGCAGAGCAGAGGGATGGGAAGCACAATGTGGTCACATGTGGTTTTATTCAGCGAGTTATTTATATAATCTGAAGTATAGTAACAATGTCCTTGGATCCAGAGTCTCCCAGTCCCTGCTGATGGTGCCTCCTGGCATTCCCACTGTGTCTACACGGACACCCCTGAGCTCCCAGTGCTCCACTTCCACATGACACCGCTCCATTCAAGGTCCTGATTGCTGGCAGTTTGTCCTGCAGGGCTCTTGGACACATTTCCAGAGCTGCATCCTCCCACAGTCCAGCATCCCACATCCTGGTACTCACTTGGTGCATCCTCCTGTGTCCTGGCACTCTCCTGGTATTATCCCATGTCCTGGTACTCCCTTGTGTCCTGGTTTGGAGGACAGGTGTCTGCTGAGAAAGGCAGGAGCCTCTCTTTGAAATGGAGAATGGAAACCCCTCCCTCCAAATTATTATAATTTTGAAATCAAGGAGCTCTCAGGTGAAGATATGGGAATTAGGAATAACAGTTCTTTACTAGGAAAATTAAAATACAAATACAGTATTACAAAGAACAAACCCCAACCCCTGGCAGAGTCAGAATCCAAGCTGACAGCCGTCAGTCAGTCAGGGTGTTGGCAGCAGTGCCATTCAATGGTGGCTGCATCCTCCTGCAGTGACAGATGTGCTTCAGTTGGAGCAGTGCTCCTGGACAAGGGGCAGTTTCCCTCTGAAGCTCCAGTGATAGTGTGGAAAGACTTTTCCTCTGGTTTTCCTCTGGAGTCTAGTGAAGAAAGGGCTCCCTTGGTGTCCCAAAATCTGTGGTTTAATCTTGGTAAGAAATGTTGGGCTCTTCCCTCTGGCTGGAGCAACTTCCAACGGGATGCAGTAATTTTATCAGTTCTACTGTGGGACTCAATGGCCATGAGCGGAAGAGAACTTGCTGCAGGAAGGATGGGTTGTGAAAAGATAAAAATCACTGCCCCACCTGGTTTCAATGGATGGCCCATTAGCAGAATATCTCCCATGGAGATCAGGATCACTGACCCCACCCTCAACAGATGGTGATGGAATAGACACCCCTGATCACATCCTGTATTGTAACCCAAGACACCCTGGTACATCCCATGTCCTGGTGCTCCACGTGGATGTTCAGCATCACCTGTGCCTGAGGCTGGGCGGGAGATCTTTGTGAGAATGTCTGAAGGACAGTGTGTCCCAGGTGCCAGCATTGCCTCATCCTCCCTCCTTCTCACCTCCCTCTGCCTTCTCAAAGGCCCAGTTTTGTGCCTAGAGATGTCCAGAAGCCCTGTGACTCTTCCTCTTCACCTTCTCTGCATCCCTTAGTGCACAGCATCTGTTCCTCTGCCTTCCACCATACACATAATGCTCCCTGCTTCCCCAACACGCCAGATCCAACCCCACAGTGATGGGCTCTGCTGCACCCCATGTCTGTCCCCTCTGGGATGAGGAGGCAGCACAGCAGCACCCCAGGTTCTCTGGAAGGTGCAGGACAGGCATGAACTGCATGGATTGTGCAACATTGCAGACTAGTGGCACAGGAGGAGATCAGCTGGGGCTGGGAAGGGCCAGGTGAGGCCAGAGCAAACACCTGATCCATTCCTTCTTTTCAACTGCCTTTAATCTTGCTGGCATTAGAGGTTATGGTCAGCCATTCTCCATGGAGGTGGATGGAATTCTTTATTGTGCCTATTTGGTTATATCTTGGATAGCAATGAGGATTATCCTCAGATTTTTGTGTCTCACTCAGACCCCCTAGCACATGTTTATAATTTTCATCTCCCTTTCAGGCTATGCCAGCAATCTCCTGAATTTCTTAAACTGAACCTGTGAAATTTAATGGTTGGACAGTGCATCCGACACACTCCTCTAAAATTCAAATGTGCTTCTCATACTGATTTATGCTATCCACTGTATTTTATGTCAAGCATTTCTCATGTAATTCTGTGTCAGAAAGGAAGGTCAGGCACGACACTGCTCTGAATTTCCAAGGAGCAGCAGTAGGTGGCTGGCTTGGATTTCTTTAGTCTGGTTTGTGCTTGTTTGTGCAGGCAAAGCCTTCTTCATGGCAGGGACAGTCAGAGGCCTGGGCTGGGCAGGTCCTGCCCCTTGGGCCTGGTGCTGCAGACACGCCAGGGGCAGGGTGGGGTGCAGGGCAGTGGTGTTGGCACTGCCCAGCCCTGCTCCTGGGCTTTGCTGCTGTGTCCCAGCACAGGCAGCTCAGCCACCCTGCTCCCCTCTTAGCTGCTTTTCTGTTATAAGCTAGGAGTTTAAAACTTGAAATAACCAAGAATAATTGCCTAAATTGAGGGAGAGGGTGCTGCTTGTCTTTCTCAGCCAAAAGAAAGACAATTTATCATAGAAATTCCATCAGTATTCCTACACTCTCAAACACACACACACACCCTGCTCCTGTGGAGCTGGCTGTGTGACTTGGGACAATCACGTGTCCCCACACCAGATTTTGGCAAACCTTTTGTGTCCTGCTGTCCCCCTGGGGTGCACCTAAGGCTGGTGGGGGTGGCTAGCTTGGCTCTGGGGCCACAGAAGGGTTGCAGGCAGTGCTTGGTGCCAGGAGCGATGCTGAGCTCCATGGATCTGTAATTGCAAATGTGGAGTTGTGGTACTGAGGGAATTCAGTGAATCCACAGATTTCATATCTCCACTGACCTTCTGTGGCCCATAAATGGTCTAAATACTGGTTCCTCTTGTCCGTGGCCAAGAGTTAGCTCTTGGGTTTTTGAGCAAGAGCTGGCCATCATTTGGCAGTGGATTTGAGGCTGTATGGAGTCATCAGCTCCACTTCTCAAAAGCTTTTTTCAAAAGTAATTTCTTTCACTGAGCCTTTAACTGCTGCCCTCATCCCAGCACAGCCCTTCCCTGCTCTCATTGCATCCCCACGTCCGTGCCTGCTGTGGGGCTGCTCCTCTGCAAAGATTCTCAGTGGTTTAAGGCAAATGAGCTCTGCTTCCCCACCCAGGCGCTGTGCACAGATCTCAGCTCTCCTCCACTGAGGAGCTGGGAGCAGGCAGGAGAGGTGGGAATGCCCAGACCAGGAGCTGCCCCAGGACATTGCACAAGCCCAGGGCTTGCAGGAGGGATCCAGTGGCACCACCACACACCAGCGTGTGCTGCGGGGAGGCTGCCAGAGAAACTTCTTTTCTTTTCAAGTGGTCATCCCACGCCTGTGTCTGCCGTGGCCAAGTGTTTCCAGCTCTCAGAAGAAATGGCACAAGTCAAGCTGCTGTCCCCTCCACTGTGCCCTGCGGTGAGCTGTGGTGGCACTGCCACTATCCCTGCTCCTGCCATGCCACTCCTGTCCTCTCCTCCCACCCAGTGTGCATGGCAGAGGAGAGGCTGCTGCCTTCTGGAGCTGCCCAGCCCAGTGCTCACTGCTCGTGGCCCCTACCACAGCCTCAGTAGCCATCGAGCCCAGGACCTGTGTCCAGGGACAGCCAGGCTCTTCTCCAGCCCAGCAGAAATCCATGGTTTGGCTCTCTGCTTCCTCCCATTCTGCCCAAGTTTATTTTCCTTGTTTTCTGTTTATGAGCAAGGGGAGTATTGAATTTCCCAAAGTCACTGCCATCCATTGCCACAGGTCTCGCACACAAAGACTCCCTCAATGCCAGGATCCAAGTTTTGCAATTGGATCGGTTCCCTTTCCCTTCAACCATTGTGGAAACAGCCTTTGTTTTGCTTCTGGATCTCGTTCCTCAGGCCCAAATCAAGGGCCACTGTCCAAGCCTGGGTTTTTTGAAATCCGATTTCACTGCTTTAATGAAAACAGCACATTTCAGGGGATGGGGCTGAGGTCCTTGAACAGTAGGATTTTTTTCTGCAGGACTTGTATATCTGCAAATGCTGCCCAGCCCTGCTAGTTCCCTGCAAACAGCAGGAACAGGAGGGACAGGGCAAATATGCTCCTCAGGAACTTGCTAGAAGAGAAAGCTGGCTCAGAATCTCCATTCCAGCTGCAGACTGACAGCCAAGGTTGAGCATCCTGCGCCCTCAAAGGGGCTGGGGAGCTTGGCAGGTGCAGGAGTCCCTCCACCGTGTGTGGGGAGCAGGCTGTGGCAGTGGCTGTGGCCAGTGGAAGCCACTGTCATGCTCTGGCTCCTCTAGGGACTCTCTGGCCCCCAGGAACGTGGCTCATTTCACTGGAATCACACGTTGTCTCCCGCAGGAGATGCCTCTGCACTGTGTCCCAGCAAAGGGCAGCCATGCTCCTCTGCTCCATGTATGGAAGTCACACCAACCTCAGCCTTTCCTGATGAAAACTCCATTTATTCTGGGCCTGTAGGAGAGGAATCCCCTCTAACTGCGTGCTCAGGCATGTGCTGAAACTGCCCTTGTGTGTGTCAGAGCCAGGGAACGGTTCTGTAATCGCCCATTTTTATTTAATTGTAACGCCTCTGTCCCACGAGCTGTTCCAGATGCTCTTATGGTTCCTAGCTCTGGGCTCTAAACATGCTGTTCTCCTCACCCTGGTCCCCACCCTTCAAGCACAAACAATGGTTTTGCTGGTTTTTGAGCCCTTTTTGTGCCAACGGGATGTGGGGAGAGAATCCCCTTCATGCCAAATTCAGTTGATAATAAAAAACAGGAATGGAACTGGATGCCAGCTCCAGAGGGACGGGCAGCTCGGGCTGTGTGGGTGTCACCATCACCCAGCAGCATCCTGGGCTGGGCACAGGGTGCAGGTGAGGGGAAGGCAGCGGGGCAGAGGAGGCTGGAGTTTCACAGAGGGATGGGAAGGGGAGGCTGCACACCCAGCAGCAACGCTCCAAACCTCAGCTACAGCCCCCAGTGGGTGCTGTGAGACCCAGGAAGATGCAGGGGCAAAGGAACCTCCAGGTTCTGTGGCAGTGTGGGCAGGGCCCTGTGCCAGGCACAGCCAGTGCTGGGGAAGGGACTGAGGGCTCTGAGCTCCCCGTGCCATGGCAATGCCACCACCCGCCTGTCACAGCCTGGCAAGGGCTGTGCCCATGCTGGTGGCTGTGGGCAGCAGGCCCAGAGAGGCTCCAAAGCAGCTGCTCCATCCTTCCCCCTGCACAGCGATGTGGGGTGAACAGCCCACTGTCACCTCTGCTGCTCCTTGGGGGATCACTCATCCTCGTCCCCGTGCTGATGGCAGAGGTGGGGAGGCACAGGGATGGGAAACTGGTGCCACCAGTGCTGGGGCCACATGGGGCCGGTGGCCAGAGGAAGGGGACCCTTGCTCTCAGGATGGATCATTGCTCTGGTCTCTGCAGGTTCCCCCACCTCCTCTTTTATCCCTTCTTTATATATATTTCAGAATGATATAAATTCTCCGCTATGGACCCTGCTGGGCGAGCACAAAAGAGAACTTGCAGGCAGGCCCAAGAGAAAGGGAGGATAAAAAAAACCACTGGAGAAAATTAATAAAGCATTTGAGAAAGGGAGAGGATGCCTTGCTGGGAAAGTGTGTAGCACACAGGGCTCCCCAAAGCACATCAAAGCCTGACTCTGAAATTAGCCCAACTGATGGGAATGTAAAGCAGGGGATTCTCCCACTGAGCTGTGGATTGAGAGTCCCCCCACAGGCTGCGAGGCACTGACATTTGTATTTATCCAGGCTCGAAGCTCCATCATGGAGCTTTTCAAAGGGCACTGCTGGGACCCAGCAGGCTTCCTCCCCAGCATGGCAAACATGGCACTTTTAATTACTGCTCTGTGCCGGCACATGTGCCCGACCCCCACACTAATTCTTGTTGCAATTACAGCGATCTAATTGAGTTTATTCATTCTCTGAAGCTTTTGTGTCTTTCTTCCTCGCACTCCCTGCCGGTGAGAGCCGGGCCCTCCATTGATGGGCTAGGTAGGGACAGAGCAGTGTCTGGCGCTGGCCCTGGGGTCTCTTTGTGTCCCCTGAGCTGCTGGGAAATGCCAAATCCCCCCCAAGGCAACGCCCTGCTGACCCCAGCGCCGAGCGCTGCCAGCCGGTGGAGCAGCACTTTTCCATTTTTACCGCAAAATCACTCCAATCGACCAGGAAAGGATGGCACCAAGGTGACAAACAGGCACTCGGTGCGCTGGGCAGGGATGGGTCAAAAACAGCGAGCAGAAAGGTTTTCAGACAGACACCCAGCCCGGAGACATCAGAGGGTTTGTGTCCCCGTGTCCCCATCTCACCCCTCGCTCTCTGCTCCAGGCAGGTCTGGGACTCGCCAGGTTCCCACCAGAGAAAACGCTTTTGGAAGGTTGTTCCTGGCTGAGAGGGGTCTGCTCCCAGCGAGTACCAGCCCTGCCACCAGCAGGTGCCCAGCAAATGCCATCGGTGTCCCCACAGTGACCTTGTCACAGCCCCAGCTGTGCCCTGCTGTGCAGTGGGACCAGGACCCGACATGGCCAGGGAGTCCCAGGTGAGTCACTGGGAAGAGCCCCTGGGTGCTGCCACTCCAGCTTTTTGTGGACAATGGCAAATGTTGGTGTCTACTGAAAACAAACAAACCCATCCACAAGTTTCTATTGGAAATAATTTGCCCAGAAAACAAATCAAAATCCACTTTTTTTTTTTTTTTTTATTCCCCTTAGCTTTTGCATCTCTTGGGAATTTTTGCCTCCTCTTTTCCAGCACTCACCTCTTCTTTCTTTTTTCACCTTCTTGCTCTCTCTCTGGATTACAGGGCCATGGTGGGACATGACATCCCAGCTCCTGCTGTCACTGCTCATCCCAGTGCACCTCCTGCTTTTCAAGCTTATTTAATTAACTACATGGAAAATAAAACTTGCTGGTGCTTGAAATTAAAATTTCCCCGTGCAATATCAGCTGGAGAAGTGCTGGAGCTTCTGAGTCCCCCAGGGGCAC
>VRYO01001760.1:3752159-3768155 GCA_009812075.1 Sialia sialis | reverse complement strand
CTATATGGAAAATAAAACTTGCTGGTGCTTGACATTAAAATTTCCCCATGCAATATCAGCTGGAGAAGTGCTGGAGCTGCTGAGTCCCCCAGGGGCACCTCCATTCCTGGGGGCTCCTGCAGGAGAATCTCCTCCTGGAGAACCTGATGGGAACATCTGCCAAGGCTTCTGTGGATGCTCTTGAAGAGGGAGCACAGCAGACACATGGTGACTGGCACCCAGCCCAATGAGGGAGGAGGGGGAGGAATTAACTCTCATTTAAGTCCACTTTTGTTGTAAATAAACTATAATCACTTCAAACCTTTTGCTTAATCAGAAAAGGCTGTTGAACATTAAGTAAACCATCGGCAGACTTGTCTTACTGCTGGATTAGAGATATTAAATGCCAGCAATGCTTGATTTTTTTAATCTGTCCTGCAGCTGCATTATTAAAACAAACACATTTGCAGACCTGCAAAAATCCAGAAATGAAAACAAAAGATGAGATTGAAGCTTTCCCAGAGGCAAGATCTGAAATCTGGATAATTTAAAAATCTACGTTTAGTCTTCATCTTTTGAACCAAATAATGGAGGGAAATGACACATAATAAAATTACCACTGGAATTAGCAGCACATTCTCTAACAAAGCCAGGTTAAAACTGAGGAATCCCTCTGTGCAAAGGCAACAGCTCTGGAGCTCTCTCGGTGCCCCATTGGCACAGAGGACTCCTCTGCAGCCCCAGGTTTCTGCTGAGGAGAACAAACAGCTCTGGCTGTAAAAACAATGCCTTTTTTTTTGGTTTTTTTTTGTTTTCAGGAACTGGTGGGTTTTCTGAAATCTCCAACTTCTGGACTCCAGTAAACAAGCTGAGAGAGGCTCTTGCAGTTCATTAGGTCTCACCTGTATTTGAAAAAATGAAGGTTCCTGGTTACCTTGGTGGCAGAGAAAAGCTTGGAAGTGCGATGCCCTGGAGCCCAGCTGGAGGCAGAGAGCAGCTTATACTCATCATTTACTCAAGGTTTGAGCCCTTATGCTGGCCAGAGAGCAGCTGCTGGTGCCAGGAGCTCCAGGAGGCCACAGGGAGGGTGACTCAGTGTCTGCTGGGGCGCAAAACCCCAGAGAGGATGAGGGAGCAGAGCGTGGAGCCCTGCCCTGGCCAGGGTGTGAGCAGCCCCTCCTTGCCTCGCCACTGCCACCCTGCCCACAGCTCTGGCATCCTTTTGTTCCTCCCTGCAGCCCTGGGGACAATAAAAGCCGGTTTTAAGGGAACCAGAGGGAGATGCCAGCTAGGCAGGGCTGGGCACGCTGGGACGTGCTGCTGTCTCAGGACAGCAGAGTTGCACTGAGTGTCCGTCACTGACAGGGATGCCAGCCAGCAATTTATTTTCCACATTAATTCTGATTATGAGTTCTTATATGGTTGCAGAATCCAATTTTTAAAAGGGAAGTTTCCACCCCCCTACACACAGGACAAAAAAAAAATCAGATTGACCTAAAGTTGTTCTTTCCTAAATTTCTTGTGGAATCTTGGCTGGATACAAGTTGTCTCAAATGCAATTACACTGTCATAAATAATTTTCCACCTCTTTTTTCCGTCTCAACCATCCCGCTCCCCTGCGGTCGGTGGAAATTTCCCCCTTTTATTAGGTTAGACTCATTGGCACTGAGAAAAAAACTGCGCTCATGGCATCATTGTCTGCTGCGAGCCAAATCCTCCGAGATTTCCCTCCCACTAACACAAAAGCTGGGGCCAGGGCTGGAGAGTGGAGCCTGTAGCCCGGTGCCGCCCTTGCACAAGGCTGGGGTGTCCTTGTCCCCACTCAGGAGTCACCCACGGGAGTGTCCCTGACACTCAGTCCCGCTCCAGCCTCGGGGGGCTCACAGCTTCCACACCGACACAAAACACGTTTTAGTGTTTTGGTGAAATTTCAAAGGTTTAATAAAAAGAGACACATAAAGCAAAGGGTTAAAACAGCCGGGTGCTTGGCAAGCTGCCAAGAGCTCATGGTTGTTTTGGGAGTGTTTCTTTAAATACACTTTATAATACATTAATTTGTTGCATATTTATAGGGTTTTTTTTGCATAGTTAGAATTTTTTGGGAACTATTTAGCACGGCTGCTCTTTGGGTTCGCTGTTTTAGAGCATGCGTGTTTCTTGGTTTGTGGTTTTAATCTTTTTTTATTATTTTTTAATTTGGGTGGTGGTCCCGGCCTTTTCCAGTTGGTGAGTGTTGATAATTGTTGTGTTAGTTGTAGGGCTTTTATTACACGTTTACGGGGTTGTTATTTTAACTAAGCAGGTAGTTTAAGCATACTGTATTTTAAAAAATTTATCCCTAACTTTTGCTATTAGAAGAAAAAAGAAAAAACTTATATTTATACAGAAGAGCTATTTTAAAGTTATACATATACCATTCATCCCGATGGTTGAGAAAAGCCAACAAGATGTCACGCACTTCTAACACTTTGCAGCGGGATGCTGGCGAGGGGTTATCACACCCGCGGCTCTCAAGGCTTTTGGCGGAATTGCGGATTTTGCTCGTGCCTGCGCTCTCCCCGTGGCCGAGGCATGGCAGACAAAGGGACGGCAATGTGACTAACAGCTGCCACATGTGGCCATGGCATCCTGCTCCCCACTACTCGGCTCTGCTCGCTTTTACGGCGCTCTTCATCCGGGCTGCATCCCCAAACCACTTCAGAGAGCGGGCTAATTGGAATCATGGCTGCAGAGCCATGCGGAGGAAAAGCTCTTTGAGCCCTGCGGAGAGAGGGGGGTCGTGCTCCGCGCCCCGGCTGCTCTGCAGGGCAGGGACACATCTGTCCCCGGGCTCTGGCGCACCCAGGCTGAGCACATCCCATTAACTCAGCCCCTTCAAGGGCTGGGAAACAATTTCCAAGGGTCATTAAAAGTGCTGTTTACCCCTGAGCATCCCAGCCCCTCCTCACCCCAAACACTGCCTCTCCTGCCGATGAGGTGGGCAGGATGGAGACCCCAGCCCTCTCTGCCCTGTTGGCACTCTGCAGGGCACAAGGAGGGCATCTCAGGCCACAGAGCCCATTTTGCAATGCTGCAGTAAGCCTCAAACAGTGGGACGTATCTTCTGCTGCGAGAAGTTTGTTTCTTGACACTTCAGTGCCTTCCCAGCGACGAGGCCGTCTCGCTCCAGCCTGACAGGGCTCTGGTTTCTGTCTGGATGAGGAGTGCTCACCCCTCTCCTGCTCCTGTGGCTGCATGTTTTGAATTAAATCCTATCGGAGACATTCAGGAAAGTGTGAAGTGATTTTTATTTAGTGGATGAAAAAGTTTCAGGGGAAATAGAATTTGATGAAATTGCACTGTCCAATATTAGTAACTGGTTCACAGGAAAGCAGAGAGGAGCCTGCAGCCCCCAAGTCATGCGAATGCTGCCAGGACTGCTAGCCACATTACTCACTAAGTGGAAAGTCCAGGTAAAGCCCAACCCTTGGCTCCACATGTGGTAGTGATTTGGGCAGATCCTCTGTCAGAGCGGCTGACATCATGATGAGAGGTATTTACAGCCGACAAGGAGAGCTCTGCGCAGACCTTGGCCCCCCTCCCCTCATTTTTTGTTTTATTCTGAGCTGTTATTATAAAGTATTATTTATGAAGTGGTGAGAGCATGAGCAGCACAACCCTGCCAAACTTAAAGCACTTTTCATTTACAGAATGAAAATTATTTTAACATGAGTATCTAAAGGAAAGATCCACAGATTCTGGACAGCTTTATGGAGGCAGGCTATAAATTCTGAGCTCACAGAACTATTTTTCTCACCAATAGGCTTCTCTTTACCTCTGCAAGTTTATTTCCAATAAATGCGAGCTGACTCCTCGGCAGCCTCCAGAGGAGGATGTTCACAGCTATCATTGCATGTGTCCATGTGATCTGTGGGTATTCCAGGGAATATCCACACTGGGGACACCTTCCCATGGCTGCCAGCATTGCTCCTGCATGGGGCTGGAGCTCAGCTGGTACAGACCTGACCCCAGGCCACCCCAGACAACAGGGGGACATCCCTGAGCTCTCCATCAGCTGCAGCAGGACAAATCTCTCTCTGGGTCACCCACTTAACTCTCGTGGCAGAGGTCAAGTTCCAAGTCCAGGTGCTGAGCAGAACCCACACCCTGCTGGAGCTCAGCTGCTGGCTGCACTGGCCCCAGCGAGACACAAACCTGCACCAAGAGGGGAGGGAGAGGCAGCCCCTGCCCCACTCCTGTCCCCTCCCCGTGCTGCTGTGTCCCGCGTGTGCTCTGTGACCCGCCAGCAGTGATGGGCTCTTCCCCTGGAGTGGGGACACCCACACCAACCCTTCCTCCCAGACACCTGAGCTGACCTGCTGGCACTGGGGGTTCTGCTGGAAAACACAGCCAGGCGGGGTTGTGTTTCTTTCTCACATAGCTCAGAACGCCAGTTGCCATCATATTATTTTTGTTTGCAATCTCGTGTCAGCTCAGAATGCTACTGTGTCCTCCCCTCAGACGAAGGCTGTAGGGAAACCACAAGCTTTTTGAAATGTAGAATTGGTAAGCAATGAAATTATGAAACCACAGGAAATGAAATGAGCAATTCCTGCAGTTCATGCTTTTCCCCTAAGCTCCTCCATTGCTCTTAGAAAAATGTGCATTAAATGGGGTGTTAGCACACAGTTCCTGTCCTCCAGTAAGATTCCCAGTGCCGAGGAGGATGGAGGGATGAGTTGTGGAGGGCAATGCTGACTCATTGTGACAAATACCACAAATGAAAAAAAACACATCAGGACCACTGGGCAGAGGCTGACAAAGGACCCCCAGGATGACAATAGGCAGTGACATGTGGGACCTGCCAGCACACTCTGAGGGCAGCCTGGTGGCACGGAGAGCCACGGCTCACTTTCTGCTCTGCCCCACGTTTATGGGGTGACACTTTATCTTGTTGTTGGCACCCCAGCAGTGGAACAGCTCCACAGCCCGTGGTCTCTGCTCACACCAGGGTGCAGGACAGCTTCATGCCACGCTCCCTCTGCTGCTGCCAGCCCCAGGCCTGGCGTTGGGCAAGGGGCCTGTCCTGCTCAGCAGGGTGTTGATCCTTCCCAACCTCGTGGGGAGAAAGCTGCCCATTTTGGGAGTGATAGAATAGGTACAGCCTGGCCCACAGCACATCCCCCTGCCCAGTGAGCCTTGACCCATGCTGTAGAGCCCCAGGGTCCTTCACCCTCCATATAATCTTTGCTGCAAGTGCAATGACAGAGGAAATGCAAACAAGCTGGTGCAGCAGTGGCTGTGGCTGACTTCGCTGTCATGTGGTTTGTGTTTCACTGATGACATATTTATGGGGTGCCATGCCAGGGCACTGACCCCTGAAGGGAAGTGAGAGGCATCAGCGTTTCCCCCTGTTTGCAGGACACTCCAGTTGTGTGAATGGCCAGAAGCTGGAGGTGGCTCTGCTATCAAGCTCAGAGGCATGATTCCCTCTGCTCCATAACATCAGTGACCAGAGCAGCTTCAGCCCTTGCAGCTCCTCAGCAGGTGCAGCTCTGGTGGCTCCAGAGTAGCAGCCCCACACCTCACAAACGGGCAAACTGGCAGTGCTCATCATCTTGCTTTTGGACAGCCAGAGGGTGATGGTGCTCTGCAGATCCTCTGGATCCCTTCTCGAGCAGCCCAGCAAGGGCAGCTGCCCTGGGAAAGGCTCCGTGCCCTTGGCAGGAGTGTCATGCTCCATGGAGAGTGAAGCAGCAGCTCCCAGCCCTTGGCAGCACAGCAGAGCTGCTGCCTCCTCTGGGGTGTCCTGGTGGCCCCAGTGAGCTATGAGTCTCCAGGATTTCCCCAAGAAATGTCAAGGGACAGTGCAGAAAATGATGCTTTTCAATAACAAGGAAATATTCCATGAATGAAACCAGATCTGTTTATTTTGAGTTCACTGTTGCAAATCATTGCAGAGAGAAACCAGTGCTACAGAATAGGTTCAACGTGGATGTGAACCACATGAGGTGCAGGTTTGATCCAGCACAGAAACTTTTTGAATTTGCTTTCTTTAAATCTAATTTCTTATTGAAACAATGTGGTTTGCATTAAGGTTTTGATGTTTTGTTTTAAAACCACACATCTAATTTTAAATGTTTAAGACTTATAAATAATACAGTAATTTTGATGCAGCCAAAGAAGATCTCATGCGAGAAACAGATAAATCAGTAAATCAGTACCTCATTTACATGTTTAACATGTGCCACATTTCATTCCCCATCCTCCTTGGATGAGACTCAAAGGGACTTTCCAAAGTATTTGCCCCCACATCCCTGCTTCATCCTGAGATAGAAACAAACTCCAGTTTGGATAAAAACAGCTTTTCTCACAGATGTCAGCAATTAAATTGTCCATTAAATAAAACATTCACTCACCTTATTTTTCCTTTTTCTCATTTGCTAAGATGAGAAATATTTCCCTCTGTAGCTGCAATGCTCTGGGAAGGTTTTCCAGCGCATCCATGGGCAGCATGGGGCAGATCTCTGGGAGCTGAACACTCCCAAGGCAGCCAGAGCTGCTCCATGGGGCCAGAGCTGCAGAATCCCATCCAAGTCCCCTGGGGTCTGCCAGCAGCAGTGTCAGAGTGGCAAGTCCCCTGTGAGTGGTGTTGGGACACCCTGGGGGCCAGCACCTCTCCAGAGCCACCTTTGTCCACCCAGATGCTCCCTGGACAGCAGGCATGGCACACACAGAACCTTCAAGGAGGTGAAGAACAAGCTGAGGTTGCTCAGAGTGCCCACACTTCCCTCTGCTTTCCATTCCTGCCCTCTCTGTCCCTGCAAGGGATCCATGTCCCCAGCAAGGCCACCCACACCAGCACTGCTGCCACAGCATTTGTCATCACCGAGGCTTGCACCTGTCCTCAGTCAGATGATAATCACACCAAACCAACTCATTTCCTCCTGCTTCCCCTCAGCAGAGAGCTTCTGCCTCCTGAAGAAGAATTAATTCCAGTAATTAACTCCGCCACTCTAGCCATGAACAGAAAATGTCCCAATTACTGTTCCTCCTCCTATGGTGTCACAATGAAATCTCATTAGCACTTGTGTACAGCCAGAGCTGCACTAACAGGGGTGTTAGATGTGTTAATGGAAAACACTTTCCTTCATCCTTTGGAAAATCCAGCTGTTTCCACCAAATCCGTGCGGAATTTGATCTGGAAGGCATGGCCAGGCTCTGGGGTGGGGAAGCATTAAAGGGAGCAGAGCTCCATCAGTGCCCTGAGCTGGGCTCACCCAGCACCCGCCTGCCCCAGCACCTCTGTGCTTCTCGTCCCTGCTCCCAGATTTGTTCAAGGTGCAAGGACCTAAATCTCGAGCCACTTTATCAGCTGATGTGAGCCAGCGTGCGGCTCTCAGGATTACATGAGCAGCACACTGCATGCTGAAAGGGCTGGCTGATGGGGGAAGGTGTGGCAGGAGCTCCAGGGGACATGGGACAGGGCTCCCAGTCAGGCCTGGCACAGGGACACTGGCTGCCCTGGGGTTGCCACAGTGGTGGAGAGCCCAGGCAGTCTCTTCTTGCCCATCCTGCTCCTGGGCATGCCTCCTGGAAAGGTTAAAAGCATTCTTGATCTGACCCCAGTGCAGATCTGAATTAGAAATAAATGAAAAAGGAAAGAAGACAGAACTACCATTTGACTTTTATTAAAATTTCAGGAGGGATAGAGGCCAATAACTCCCTTTTATTGATTAACATGCCATTAAACAATGCATTCCCCCATCCCTTTCCACTTTTGGCTGCGTCTGGCACTGATAGGCAGAGGAATGTGCTGTCCCTCTGGGAGCAGGGACATTTTGGGCCACACCTGCCAAGGTCTGCTGAGCCACGGTGAGGCATGGGGAGCAGGGAGAGCAGGGAATCCCTGCAGCACGATGGCCCTTGGCACCAGCTGCACAGGGATGCTGCAGCCCTGAGCCAGAAGATAGAGTTTGTTTGTTTTGGCAGGGAAAGGCGCTTCCCTTGCGCTGTTTATTGACACATGAATCAGAGCTGGCACGGCAGCGGGGGCTCGGCGCTTGTGTACAAGCACAGAGCGCGTGTCAGGCAGTGAAAGCGCACTAATGAGCCCATTCATCACCGGCTGCCAGCACCGCAGCCCCGGGGCTGGGACACTCCCTGCTCCCCGAGGGGAGCTGCCTCGGGGCTCCCAGCCGCTTGGGGACACGCACATGTGAGTTTGTGCCCATCACGGACACCCCAAGCTGGCAGCAGAGCTGCTCAGCCCCCGGTGTGCAGCATCCTCCAGCGTGCTCTGACTTTCCCTGAGCTCCCTGATCCCTGGCAGGATCCTGGTGCTTCTCCTGCCCCTCCAATTCCAGCTTCATCCCTGCGCTCCAGCTCTGCCCACTCCAGTGTCCCTTTCTGCTTCCACAACCCCACAGCCCATGTGCTCCTCGCCTCTGCCTCCACCCCTGCTCTGCCTCTTCAGAGCTAGCAGGACAGCTAGTAAAAAAACCCAGCAATTTTAATTCAGGATTAATAGACACTTTTAGTCATTATTTTTCACAACTTGAGAGGATTTATTTTGTTTGATCCTGGGATATAAAATCTTCCCCTTCAGGGAAATTTCCACTGAAAGTACTAACCTAAATAAAAAGTTTTCTTGTAAAATCTCAGAAGGAGGTTTCTTTTGAAAATGATGACACTTCAGAGAGAGTTTGCAATGAGCTTTACTTTGAGTGCAACACAGCTTGACCTTAATTACAGAGCTGTCCCTGCTGCTTCGTTAAACAGATAAATAACAATAAGAAGCAGATTTGCTTAATGTCACTGCAGAGTTTGTGGGCCAAGTTCAGAACGTTAAGTGCTACACCAGTGTCTGTGCTGACACTTCAAGCAGGATAAATAACAACAGACATGACATGTGGGGGTCATGGTGCTGGTGGAGCATCCTTCCTTCCTCCACGAGGTCTCCAGGAGCTGCTGCTGGTGGCTGTGCCTCAAGAAGTGCATACAGGTTTTGCTGCATTTCTGCAAGCCGGTCTGTAACCCAAACCAGACCACATGCGAAGCTGAGCTCCTTGTGACACAGGGAAATCTCTTTTTGTGTCTGCCCTGTGCCAGCAGCAAGACTGACCTCTCCTCTGGGCAGCAGCTGCTCTGCTGCCACTTGGTATCAATAAACTACTGGAGGAGGTTGGCGAAATCAGGAAAACACCAGATCCTGAGCGCTGCTCTGGGTCACCCATCAGCAGCCTCTTGGCAAACGGAGCAGCCAGCGCAGTGTGGATTTCATTTGTGAAAGCAGAGCCTCGGCACGGCTGCTTGTAATTCGGTCAGGGTGAGTGAAGGGAGAGCCTGCTCTGCTGAGCTGCAGTGGCACAGGGAGAGCTGTGCTGGGTGCTGTGCCTGGCCTGGCTGGGTCAGGCTCAGCCCAGGCTCAGCTCAGCCTCAGCAGCCTTGCACAAGCCCCGTTCGTCACACTGAGCCTGCGCTGCCTGCACCTGCTGGGGCTCCTGGTGCACCTCGCCCTCCCTGGCTGCAGAGCTGCATCCTGGAGAGGGAGGATGTGTGCCAAGGGAGAGCCAGGGGTTCTGCAGCACTGCATTGGCCCAGCACCTGCCCTCCCACACCCAGATCCAGCTCCAAGAGACAAACGCTGTCACTGCTGCTTGTGCTGCAGATATCCTGATTAGAACAATGAAGCTGATTAATGCAAACCAGAAATGAAATTCAGAGAGAGAAGCCTCCTGGGGTTCTGGGGAGCTGTTTACAATAACCTGCTGCTGCTGGGCACTCCAGCCCTCAGTGCCAGGTGTGACACACCATGGAGGCAGTGCTGGTGCTGGGGAAGCCTTGAACACAGACCATGCACAACATTGTGTGTTTGGTTTTACTGCCTCGTGTGCTTCCACGGCATCTGTGCTCTAAGGGAGTGCAGAATACACCAGAGATGCAGCCAAGAGCATGAAGTGAAGGAGACGTGAGACACGGAAAACCAACCACCCGTTCCTGATCTCATTCTTTTGGACTCAGTGCAAAATCTCTCCAATCTTAACATGCGAATTAACTGATGAATTAAAGATGAATTTTAAGTTGATGACATCCCTTTAAATAAACAACAACATTGGTATCTTGCTTGCAATCAGCTCCTGATCAATTATCTGTGTTTTCACCGATGTGCTGTTGCACAGTGTCTGCAGTTCCTTCCTGCACTGCAGCATCCTGAGTCAAAGAAACCTTTCACACGAACATCATGGGCTGAAAACAATGGAACTGAGCACCACTTCTTCAACTTAAATTGCTAACAGACGACAAAATTAAATAGATTTTTTTCCATCAGAGAACTCTCAGCAGCAGAGTCAATCATGAGGGACCCAGTAACATCTCTGAGTAAGTGCTCTGGAATTGGATCTTATCATGAAGCTCTTGCTCAGGAGTTGGGAAGCTGCAGCAAACAAATTCCAGAGCTGCCTTGTGTCCAATGCCCTGGCATCTGGGTCAGATGGATGGATGGACAGAAGGTGGCTGAGAAGTGTGAACAGGCTGGGAGGTGACATTACCAGAAGTGCCAGGGGACCCTGCAGTGGTGGCAGCATCCACAGCTGGCCCAGCACCTGGGTGTGGCTGGATCCTGAGGACCAGGGGCTTTTCTGTCCATCTTTGGTCCTAAATCTCAAAATAAAAGAGAAGTTGAGTTAAAATTTATCTTTCTCCTCTGAATTACTTTCTTGGCAGAAGTATGAGCTGTGTGACAGCTGCTACTTCAGACACTAAAAAAGCTCATTCATCACAGAAAATAAAACCCCTCGTTGCTGCTCAGCCGAGAGCCCATGTAATCACCATGTAACTGAATTAGAAATGGGTGATTTTGCTCAGCTTCTGTTTCACACGATCTAGACAAGACCTGCTCAGTTGACTCCTCTGGGAACTGCACTTTATTACTGCTTCAAAAATTCAATAATGTTCAGGAAAAAAGCTAACTTTTATGATCTCAGCCAGTGCCCACTGTGCCTTGTGCCACGTAACATTTATATTCTGGATTTCCAACATCAGCACGAGGCTCTTTGAACTCAGGCTTTGCTAGTTTTCTCCTTGCTGGGATTGGCTTTCTGCTGCTTAATTGGAGGTGCAGCATCCAGGATCTGGGGTGCAACATCCAGGACAGGGAGTGTATCACCCAGGATCTGGTGTATGAACTGTAAGAGAGGTGCCCAAGGACTGGGGGAACAGTGCCCAGGATCCAGGGGTGCTCTGGCTAGAATTCTGGGATGCAGCACCAGTAAAGGGGAACTGCAGGGTCCAAAATTCTAGGGTTTTCTGGCCAGGATTCTGGGGTGTAGCAGCAGCAATGGGGGAATGCAGTTTCCAGGATCCAGGGGTGCTCTGGTCAGGATTCTGGGGTGCAACATACAGGACAGAGGGTGTATCACCCAGGGTCTGGTGTGCAGTGCCTAAGAAGTGTAAGAGAGGTGCCCAAGGACTGGGGGAACAGTGTCCAGGATCCAGAGGTGTGCTGGCCAGAATTCTGGGATGCAGCACCAACAAAGGGGGACTGCAGTGTCCAAAATTCTAGGGTTTTCTGTCCAGGATTCTGGGGTGCAGCACCAGTGAAGGGAGACTGCAGTGTCTGGGATCCAGAAGTGCTCTGGCCAGAATTCTGGGGTGCAACATCCAAGACGGGGGTGTATCACCCAGGGTCTGGTGTGCAATGCCTAAGAACTGTAAGAGAAGTGCCCAAGGACTGGGGGTAGAATGCCCAGGATCCAGGAGTGCTCTGGCCAGAATTCTGGGATGCAGCACCAACAACGGGGGACTGCAGTGTCCAGAATTGTGGGGTTTTCTGTCCAGGATTCTGGGGTGCAGCATGAATAATGGGGGCACTGCAGTGTCCAGGATCCAGGAATGCTCTGGCCAGGATTCTGGGGTGCAGCACCAGTGATGGGGGAACTGCAGTGTCCAGGATCCAGGGGTGCTCTGGCCAGAATTCTGGGACGCAGCAGCAGCAATGGGGGCACTGCAGTTTCCAGGATCCAGAATTCTGGGGTGCAGCACCAGTGAGGGGGGAATGCTGTTTCCAGGATTCATGGGTGCTCTGGCCAGAATTCTGGGGTGCAGCAGCAGCGATGGGGACACTGCAGGGTCCAGGATCCAGGATTCTGGGGTGCAGCAGCAGCAATGGGGACACTGCAGTGTCCAGGATCCAGGATTCTGGGGTGCAGCAGCAGTGATGAGGACACTGCAGTGTCCAGGATCCAGGGGCTGCAGCGATTGGCAGCAGCTGGGGAGGCTCTGGCTCCTCATGTCCGTGGTGGCTCCGTGCCCCGCAGGGAGCTTTGCGCAAGGCAAGCTGCTGTCAGGATTTGCACATAAGTCACAGGGTTTAACTGAAATCCAATTTGCTGCAGAGAAGTGTTGGTTTAGATTATGGAAGAACAATTCACTTGTGGGTGTGCTGGGAGGGGAGCGGGGAGGGCAGGGGATTGGGGGGGCCCTTCCCTTCCCTGCCATCGCCAGGTTTGGTAGAGACTCACTGAGCCTGAATGAAAACAAATGTAAAACTGATAGGTACATTTGTAACCCATTACCAGGCTGACTTTATGAAACTCTAAACTTGCTGGCAAGTAGAGGGAGGTGGCGGCTTCCAAAATATTTTTCCCTAAATGAGAAAGTTGCTTCAGATTGTGCCGGCTCTCCTGCGGGTGCCTGGCCGAGGCTGAGCCCCCACACCTGGAGCCCGGCTGCACCTCGCTCTAATCACCTGAGGCAGCTCTTCCAAACCCCTGGTGCACGTGTGGGTGTCACGTCCGTGCGCCCCAGCCCCTGATTCCCACCAGAAGGAAAAGCTGATCCATTGCCATGGGTGGGAACGAGCCAACGGGCCCCAGGGAAGTTTTACTCAGGCAAGCTGGAGGCCATGGATGCCTGGCTGTGCTTTCCTTCATGGGAGGGGCACCACGGCCCTGTGGCGTGGCAGAAGCATCAGTTTCCCATTCCAGACATCTGTGATAGCCCCAGCACCCCCAGGCCTAACCACACCACCAGCTCCAGAGGCGCTGGGGAATGGAGACATCAAAGGTGTCCCCTTTATTTATGAGTCCTGTTCTGGTGACTCATTCTGCTCTGAGCACTTGTAGCCATCCCCAGAATGTATTTGTGCAAAGCCAGTGCCCAGCGGTTACATAACACAGCTCCCTGCTCTCCCAGGGACAGGGATGGTGTCACTGCAAGGGCACCTCAGCCCAGGCTCTCTCCAGGGCAGGGCTCCAGTGTGTGTCCCATAAAAACCCCACAGCATCATTTCCACCTTTTCCCACCAGGGTGATGATGTGAGGGTGGCAGCTGGGGCTCAGGGCTTGAAGGGAGTGGCAGCTCCATCCAGACCAGGGGATGCGCTGTGGGTCCCTGAGCACAGCCAGAGACACCCAGTCCCTGTTCTGTTTCTATATTTACAGCTCTCAGGGATGGTTCTGAAATCACTTACACCTGTCTTTTCCTTGGTGGGGGCACAGTGGGGAGTCACAAGGGGAGCAGGAGTGAATTTTCCTAGGCCTCCTGCAAGGTTGCAACCCCTGCACTTGAGGGCACCAGCTCAGGGTCTTGTATCAGCTTTCCATGCACAAAGCAAGTTATGGGCCCAGGGAGCTTTCACAGATGTGAAACACTTGAAAATCTGAGCCTCAAGTCCTGTGCAACCCACATGAATTTTGAAAGAATAAATGCTGGGTTTTATTTCTTAAAGGAAAATACATATGATTTCAGAATAAATCAATAGAACACAGCTTTGCTCGGTGGAATAAACCAAGTGGAGACACAGAAAAATAAACTCTTTCTGACAACTCCTGTTGAAAGATTCTCATCTCTGTAGGTCATGGGATCAGCGCTGAAATGGCATCACTTGAACCCTGGCAGACAGCCTGCAAGCTCTGACAGATATTCCTGGCACTGAGGCTCGAGAATGTTTGCTGATTGCTCCTGGGCTGGACGAGTTGGCTCCTGGGCAGCCCCATGTGCCACGCTGGGGTCAGCCTGAACTCCCCCTGCATCCCACCTGGGGTGGATGTGCTGGCTGTGGCAGCACTGGTGGCTCAGGGACAAGCAGGTGTCAGGGGATGGAGAGCTGAGCCCCCACCAGCAGCCTCTGGAGATGCTGGAGCATCAGGAAAGGCTCTAGAGGCACCAGGGATGTGTTTGCCTCCTCCTGTCCTGTTTGTGGATGTGGATCCCAGTGTCCTGGCAGATGGCACCTGGTTCCTGCCCATGCAGCTTGGGTGCCCTTTACGGTCCCACACCCTCTGGAGCAGCCCTGCTTCTCCATCCTCCTGCACTCACAGGAGGTGACAGTATGAGACCATGGAAGAGCAATTCCAAAAGGCTGGCAGGATAAACCTCCACTCCCAGCTCAGGAGGTGATACCTGGAGTCCCAGCAAAGTCACTAAAATGGGGAGAATTTCTCATTTAATTTGGTTCATTTGTTATAATGATTCTTCACCACGGTCCATATTAAACACTTCAGTGATTTTTGCCTCTAAAACCCTCTTGCAGGGATCGTGATGAAAGGTATATTTATTGTACTTCGGCTTGGAAAGTTGTTTCAGATGTTTCCAATTCATCAACCAGTTCAGACATCTGTTCCTGGTTGGGGCAGAAAAGCTTAACTCACACACACACACAAAAACTGCTCATTTTGGAGGGTTTTATGATGAGCTTTCTAATCCTGACAAGTTGTCAAATAGTGCTAATAGCCACATCACCCACTGGCCCATCACCCCCAGGTAGGAGTCTGTGGCAACCTCTGGGCTCAGGAGGCTCAGCGGTGTCCCCCAAACCCTGGCCAGACCCCCTAGTCCTGCCCTAGTCCCAACAGGACTGCACAGCCAGACTCAGGCTCTCCTCAGGATGCAAAATCTGGCTCTAAGTTAGAACAAAACTATAATATTTAGAAATATTCTGGTACAACAAATCAAACCTCAAAGAGGGTTTGTGGGGAGGGGGTTGATTTGTTTCAGTGAGACAAAAAATCAATGACTTTGTTTGGTTACAACTTGTTGATAAACAGTCCATTTCTGTACCAAAAAAGGCAGCGAGGTCATTCCAAACAAAAAAAAACAATCAAAGTGATTCATTCAGAAAATGTCAAAACAGGATGTTTTGATACTGTTGGAGTCTATTTCCAGATTTCTTTCGAAAGATATTTTGCTTCAATGGACCAGGTTGCAGGAAGTGCTGGGATTTTGGAAGAAGAACCACATGCTCTGACAGGACAGGGCAGACACATCGCCCTCCCTGTGGCTGCTCCAAAATCTCCTTGAGCCTGCACTAATCCTGGCTGCTTGTGGGGCGCTGGCCACGAGCCCACAGTGCTGGCCCCATGGCCAAGCCCTGAGGCCAAGCACAAAAATGAACCCCTGGATTGTGGATCAGATGCACACACCTGGATACCTGTGCACACACATGTGCACCCACAGGGACACAGATACACATGGACACAGACACACAGAGATGCACACAGAGATACACAGATACACACAGATACAGATACACACAGACACAGAAACACACAGACACACAGAGGTACACACAGAGATACATGCAGACGCAGAAACACACAGACACAGAAACACACAGACACACAGAGATACACAGAGAGATACACAGATACAGATACACACACACAGGGACTCAGATACACACAGATACACATGGACACAGACACACAGAGATACACACAGATAGACACAGATACATGCAGATACAGATACACACGGAGAGACACAGAAACACACAGAGATACACAGAGATACACACAGAGACACATCCAGAGACACACACAGATACAGATACACACAGATAGACACAGACACCCAGAGATACACTCAGAGATACACCCAGAGATACACCCAGATACAGATACACACACAAGGACTCAGATACATATGGACACAGATACACTCAGAGATACACACAGATAGACACACACAGATACACACAGACACACAGATACACACAGAGATATACAGATATACACACACTACACACAGGGACACACA
>VRYO01001760.1:3716231-3742135 GCA_009812075.1 Sialia sialis | reverse complement strand
TCAGTCAGGCTGGGCATGGACTGGGCAGAGAGCTGTCCCCAGGGCCTCTCATCCTCCCAGACCAGTGACAGGACAGGACCTTCACCGAGAGAGATCATTTGACTCTGGTAGCAGCCCTTGGGGACAGCTCCTGCTGGGGTCAGTGCCCTGTTGGGTGACACTGTGTGTGCAACGTGCAGCAGCCCAGGATGGATGTGAGCAGCCTGTCCTTCCCACACTGAGACACTGTGAAGGAGGTGAAGCGATACAGCAGAGTGAAGAGAGACCTGGGGACAGTCTGGGGACACCAGGAGCCTCAGCTATGGCTGTGTGTCACCGATGGTCCCTGCTCAGCTTGGGTATCTCAGCTCCCTGCACCCCTCTCCACTGCAGCATCAGTCCTTCAAGCCCAATTTGCATGTGGTGTGGGGCCATTCCTGCTGGGATTGAGCAGGGCTGAACGGGTTACTGGCACAGGTTCACTCAACTCCCCTGAGTCCCTCCCTGCACAGCTCTCAGGCTCCAGCCCAGCCAGGCCGCCTTGCCACGAGCTGGGGAGGCCTTGCACCATGAGCTGCTTCCCCTGCCAGCAGCGCTCAGGTTACACTTGACATAGCGAAGTGGCAGCAAAATGAATTTAATTTATTTACTTTTTAAATGCAATGGTGGAAAACAAAACATGTTGCAAAAGTTGTTTGTTTCGGACCAGCTCTGCACAGCCTGGCTGCAGAAGGAGTGGTTCTGGCAGCTCAGCTCTTCGGAGACCGGTGCTTGCTGGGCTGACACGCTGTGCCAAGGAGCAGACACTGCTGGAGACACCCTCCCTCCCTCCCTGGGGGCTGTGCCAGCACAGAGCAGCCCAGCTCCCTGGCCAGGGGGACCATGTGGGCTACCAGGAACATTGGGCTGCAGAGCTGGTGCCAGGCAGAGCCCCAGCAAATGCGGAGGCAGAGGTGCTGCCAGCGTGGGACAGGTCCTGCCCAGCATCCAGCAATGCTCTGAGTGCTCTGCCCGTGCCTGCTGCCTCCAGAACAGGCAGGGACAGAGAGGGAGTGTGTACCTCTGGGGAAAAAGGGCACCCACCCCTGCATCTGGCACATCCCCAGGTGGGACAGGACATGGGGACGAGGTGGAAGCGTTTGGCAGCCCCAGCAGCAGCGGGGGTGGCTGCTGTGGCAAGGGGCTCGGCAGGGCTGGTGTGTCTGGAGAGCCTAACCCCGTGATGCACCCCCAGGCACCACCCCCCTCGGTCCAAACTTTCCCATGGCACCGTCAGCGCTCCGAATTTATGAGGGACCACCAAGCCTGGGCATTGTCAAGCACCTAATTGAAAACACTGTAAAGGCAACACGGCAGCATGGCCGGAGAGCCCATGCTGATGGCCACCCAGGTGCCTCGTGGCACGGGGGTCCCAGCACAGCACGGCTGGCATGCAGGGACAGTGCCAGGCCAGGATCCTGCTTGGTGGGCACTGCTTGGCCCATCCCAGTCAGGCATCTGTGGAAAGGAGAGAGGCCCCAGGGAAACCTCCCACAGATGTGCTGCCTCCCACACAGGAGGGTGCTCTTTCCCAGAACTTTGGTTAGGAGATACTCATGAGTTAATTAATCCTTGAGTTTTTAAGCAGAGACATATTTATGAGCCCTGTAAGAGGCTGGGGCCCAGAGAGACATTTCTTTATTCTTCCTCCAGCTCAGCTGAAGGAAACCATAAGGGGAAAGAGCGACTGAGCCATGAAATCATGGAAGATGGACTTCAGGCTGGTGGTGGGGAAACAAACCCCAACGTGCCAGGGTGGGAACAAAGGCTAAATGACTGCTCCCCTCCCTCTCCTTTGTCTCCTCATCCTTCGTCCACCCTTGGTCAATGGGTGCTGGGTTATCTCCAGTTTGAAGTGCAGATGTGAAGCCTACGTGGGATTTGAGCACCCACCATGAGCCTCCCCAGCTCCTTCAGCTGGAAGGAAGATGTCATGGTCTTATTTGTCCCCTTCCCTGACACCTCTGGGGAGCATCACCCCAGAATTCCTGCTCCCCATGCCAAGGGGATCTGGAAGGCTTTTGTGTCAGGAAATGTAGGACGTGGCTGCAAGCACATGGAAGCTGCCATTGGTGCCAGCAGCCCCGGGAGCAGAGTGCAGCAGGGCTGAGAACATCAGCCAAAAAAATAGGAGTGGAGGACACATCCACTGTGCTTTGGTTGGGCTCTGCTACATCCCAGGCAGCCGAGAAAATGTGGTGGGGACAACCAGATGCCTTCCTGGGCAGGGCACATTTTCCAGCCTAAGAGCTTGGAACAGAGGCTGTTGTGCTTCACCCGTTTCCTCAGAGTGAGCTGCTCATGGCATTCCCTGTCTCTCTGCAATCACCAGTTTATCTATCCACCTCAGATGATGCTTCCTCAGCTTTACTGCGCATCTTGGCCAATAGCAGTGGAGAAATGTGGCCACCACATGTTGGCAGCAATTGAATCCTGGGCACATTTTTTCTCTGTGCAGCCTTTAAGCTGTGGGAACCATTTCAAAGGAAACCATTCCCCCTATAACATGCTTGTGATCTGAAGATGTCTATTTAGATGGCAGCCCGGCATTAATTTAGCAATTCACTACAGAGTTTGGCGTGATGTTTAAAGCACTAAAATAAATTGTGGTGAAGTCGTTTCCCTCAAACCAGATTGTGTGGTTTACATTATTTGTCAACCTTAAGTACAACTGGCATGTTTGTATCACTCATGCAAAGCCCCATTGTGCCTCTCTAGAAAAGGGAAGAATCTGCACAGAAATGCATCCAAGTTCCTGCCCCGGCAGTTTCATGTCCCTGGGAGATCTGCCCCGGAGGCACGCAGCCCAACCGGCTGGAAGAGAGCCTGGGCTTTCCTCACGATGATGGGTGTTAAGTGCAGGCTCATATAGGTTCTATTACAAAGGGCCGATTTAATCAGAGGCAGATTTGCGCTCTCCGGCTGCAGTGCCTAAAACTCCACCGAGCCACGACGGCCTCGACACACCCACGAGAGCTCACACACGCACGGTGCCATGAGAATGGGGCTGGGGGTGCCTCGGGGGGCTGCTCGCCCACCGAGGAGGGTGGGTGCTCACAGCCAGACCCAGGGACGCCTCTCGTGGCCTCTTGCCCTGCCCGATGTGGCCAGGGTGTGGTGGAGCCCAGGAACAGGAGGGAGGGGAGGAACAGGTGAGGAAAGGCTGCCCGAGCTTCTCGGGATGTGGCTCTGCAGTGAGGCAGCTCCCCTCTCTCCGAGGCGCTGCTTTGCTGCTATCCCAGCCATGCACACAGCCGAGGCGAGCCGGGACGCGCTGCAGGCTGCCAGCCTCACGCAGGGGACACCTGGAGAGATGTGCACCTCTGTGCAGGCTGAGGCGGTGCCCCAGAGCGGCTGGAGCAGCCCGTGGCTCCGGCCGTGCCCGGCTGTCGCCGCTGCCCGTGCCGGGCTCGGCGGGGACGGTGCGGGGTCAGGCGGGGACAGCACGGCGGCACTTTCGCCAGCGCCGCCGGGAGCAGGTTGGCGGGGCGTGCTGTGGTGTTACGCCTGCCTCCGGGCGAGCAGGCGGGATCTCGTCTGTGATCTCAGTGCTTTATCCCTTCCTTCCCCTGCCTCGGTGGCTGCAGCCAGAGAAATCCCCGGATGGCTGTCACAGCTCTCCGCGCACAGGCTGGGCTGGCAGCGCCGAGGGTGTTTCATTCCTCCACCTCCCAGCGACTCCCCGATGCCAGAAGAAGCGTCTTGCGGAAGCGGCCGAGGCTCTGCACTGACACAATTGCACTCGCACATCTCTTCCAGCCCCCGGCAGCTGTCGCAGGCTCGCAGCTGAGGGTTCTCCCCACCCCACCGAGCCCACATCCCGGGGCGCCGGCACCACGGGGCTCTGCAGGATGAGGCTCCATCCATCCCCTCCTCCGGGTGGGTGTCATCACAAACCCTTGGGATCATTGTCCAGCGACCAAAGTTCTGCTGCTCCCTTCCTTCCAGCCCCTCTAAGCCCCCCTCCCTGCACCTGCCCCTCCCCAGCAAGGAGCTGGGCCCTGTTTGGAGCGTGTCCTCCACCGTGTCCCCAGAGCAGTGTGACAGGCGTGTGCCCTCCACGCTCTTCTCGCAGCAGCTTCTCAGCTGCATTTCTTCTGCAGCATTTCTGAATTGTAAGAGACACCCGATTTTCTGGAAATTAAGTTGAGGCAACGAAAAGCTCCCCAGAGCCGCCTGTGCACTGGCCATGGACAAGTTTGTGCTTTCACCGAGTAGTGGCACAAACTCCTTCTCTCGAATGGGGATTCCAAGGGACGAGCAGAAGTCGAGCCAGGCTGGGCAGATATTTGGGCGCCCCGGCTGCGGTCCCCTCTTGTCGCTGGTACCCGCAGCGCCGGTTCTTGGCAGCGCCTGCCGATGAGACACTGCCCACAGGGGCTGCACAAAAGCTCTCAGCCACGGCATTAAGTAATTGTCACATTTTTCTTCTGTAAGGATTAACGTTCCTGCTAACCTTGCAAACCTTCATTGAGCCATTGTCACCCCCCGAAACGCGGCACAATCGCCAAGGGATTAGGGTGTCTGCGGAGCAGCCTGTCCCCGCTATTGTGCGCTCCCGGCGGGGGGAGGAAATCCTGCGACATCAGCCGATGAGTCCCCGCGGCGGGGACGCCAAATTCACTGCCGGCCGGGCACACGGCAGCCCCCGGCGAGCTGGGGGCCGACAGCCTGCGGTGGCACCTGGGAGCTGTCCCTGCAGCGGGTGGGTGGCCGGGAACCTGGCCGGGCTGATGGGGACCCTCCCAGCCCTGTCCCCTCCGGGCAGCAGGTTTTCCTGCTCAGCTTCGCCAGTGACCGGGCTCTTGGGTGCTAAGGAAATCCCATAAAAATTTAACAGAAAATACAGAGCCATAAAGGGAAGTTCCCGGCATTTTTGTCAGCTGTCGGCAGTGCCCGCTGTGTATGCTGTGCTCAGGCACCTGGAATCCACAGCAGGAGCGTGGCCAGGCCAAGCTGCATTAGCAGCTCGTTCCCAAGGCCCTTCCTCTGGAGCAGGAGCAGATGAGCATGGCAGCAGCACAGACCACTTCTCTTGGAAACTCCAGATTCTGCAGAGCTCAGGCTTGCAGACGGGCAGGACAGGCAGAAGCTGTGTTGCAAGGATGCAAGAGGAAAAAAGGAATGCTGAAGCAAACCCAAGATTTATGCACATAGGTCCCAGGAGGGTCCTACAGAGCTTATAAATGACAATACATATTGTCATTCCAACCCCCATGCTCAGTAGCAAAGGAAAAGGAGTGGGAAGTGTCTCCAGCGCTGGGGCCATTGCACAACAACAGAGAATGGAAAACAAGCTCATCTGCTTCTCCCCGGCATCTGGGGGAGACATGGGCCCTGCATCAGCATCCCTACTCCCATGGCACTTTCCCAAGAGACAGAACCATCACTTTCAGAGAGCCACGGGGAGGATGAGGACCGGAGAGTCCTGAGTGAGGTGCTCAGGGAACAGAGCTTGGTCCTCTGCTGTGCCCAGTTTGGACTGCTCAACCAGATAAACCAAGCTCCAGCCCTGTGCTCCGTGCAAATAAGGACCCTTCCAACCAAGACATAGTGAAGTCTCCACCATGGATGTCTCTGAATCCTGCAGGTGCTCATTTCTGGAAAAGAGCTGGCGTGTGGGGAGGCTGGGCTGGGGCTGCTCTGCTGCAGATCTGCACCAAGAGGATCTGTTGTGGCAGATGTGGCATCTGGATGCCTCCACCCAGCAGGATCTGGATTTGCCAGCCCTTTGGCAGGGCACTCAGTGTTTAGAAGCCAGGATTGTTACTGCTGTGCAGTGGGATTTCATGGCAGTTTTTCATAGGCTTTGCACGTGTTTGATAGTACAAATAGGAACTGAATCTCCCCACAAGTGACAGCAGCCTGGCTGCCTGGGGCCCGCTGGGGCTTGAGAGGAAAGAGGTCCATTCACATCCAGAAACTCTGTGTTTTCACTGGGCACATGGGACAATTTGGCTTCTCTTCTCTGGCGTCATGGCAGGGGAAAGGGCTTCCCACTCTGCCTTGAGGGCGTGCGGGTGATTGCACATGGGAAAACAGCACTCCTATAACCAGACAGCAACCTGGAGCTCCTCTGCTAAATCCTGCAGTGGGAGCTTTCCTTGGACACTCTGCTGAAGGCAATAAATGGGTTTTGCATTTTGACCTCTTTTGCTTCGTCTGGAGTAACTTTGAGTATCAAGTCCTGCAGTCAAGCTGGTTCTTCTTGGTCCCATCTCCTGAGGCTGAATTGGGACCCCATGGACAAGGAAAAATGGTTGAGGACACTCAGAATCTCCCTGTGCCTCTGTGGGGCTTCTTCTCATGGAATCCTCCTTCTGTTCCATCAGGGTGTCCATTTCCAAAAAGCTGGTGGTAACTATGGTGACCAGGATCCATCCTGAGACATCTGGAGGGAGGCTGATCTTCAGAAAGCAGCAGCAGATGGGCATAGTGCCTGTTGAAAACTAGGCTCTGACTGTATATACTGTCCTTACAACACAAGCAGCTGCAAAATTCTTGGTCTTCCAAAGGCAGGAGGTGGTGATGCCTCCACTTTGCTGTGCACGGGGCAGATCGTGGCTGCAGCGAAACCGGGAAAGTTTCAATGAATTAATTTTTCACCAGAAAAGGTCATGAGGTCTGTGATGGGTGTCCCACCCTGGGAACAAAAGTCGGCTGATGCCAGCACAGCCACCATCACGGCGGTCCAAGCCACTGCAGTCCCTGCTTCAGTGGCTCAGCGTGACCCGTGGCTATTGGCTATTCCGGAGATGGTTTCCATGAGGACTTTTTTTTTTTGGTAAAAATGTTGAACAATTCTGGTTTCGTCCCCATGTGGAGCGGGAAAAATTTTGAAATCTTGAACATTTTTGAGGGCTTAAAAACAATTTCCCACCCAGTTATAGCCACCAGTCTCATCAGGATGTGTTTGAAAACCCTCCAGCAGGAGCTGAGCAGAGCTGGTCTCAGCTGGATACCACTCTCAACAAGAAATGCCGTGGCAAAGGGTCATGTTTCTTCAGAAAAAAAGTATCTTCAATAGCTCAGGAAGTTATTAGTGTCTGCTAACAATAAGAGCTTTGGATTGATTCAATAGATGCTCATTTTAATTGTAAAATGCCAGTAATGAGAAATGTGCCATCCAATGACTCATTTTTCCCTTGTAAAAATTATTGGACATTTTTATTAGTTTTACAAATGACAGGACCTCGTATTTCTGAGAACACTTTATACAAGCCTTGCACAAGCCCACTCTCATAAAAGCGTGTCTGTGGTGACATCCAGAGCCACAAGAAGGGGAGCGGTAGAAAGGCCCAAAGTGGTGAGGACAGCCCACAAGTGGAACTGGCAGGACCGAACCCCAAGAGGGTGGGAAGGGGTGGATACAGTACCGGAGACATGAGCCCCGGCACTCCTTCCCAGCAGTGCCTTTCTGGAGAGGCACGGGGCAGGCAGGGGGATGGGTGCCAGCCGGCGCCCGGAGGTCTGCCCGGCGCGGAGCCCCGGCTCGGGGCAGCGCTGAGAGCCGCCTGGGCGGGCGATGTGCGGGGCGCAGGGAGGGCAGGAGCGAGCCCCGGCCGAGCAGAGCTGAGCCAGGTAAGCGCCGTGCCACGGCAGCGGGCAGAGCGGGAGCACGGAGCCTCCTCCTGCGCACCGAGAGCTGCTTGGCTGAGCCCAGATCCATTGAGGCGTGCCGGCGTTATCTGCGCCGGAGACAGCCGGGCCCCGGTGCGCTCCGAGCCAGCCTGCCCTCGGTGCGCGAGAAACACGAGAAGGGGTCAAGCGCGGCCAGGGGGACAGGGCTAGGGACAGCGGGACATCCCGGAGCAGCACGGCTGCTGGACTGCGGGGAGAGAGTCGGCACCGCGTTCCTCCTGCTCCAGAGAACAGCAGAGCTGCTTTGGCCAGACTGTGCTCTTTTTAAAAAAAGCCAAGCGATTTCCCATGGAGAATTAATTTGCAGAAGGGGGGAAAAAAGTAGTTTTAGAGAATTTGTCATTTCAGCGTTTAATTTCTCCTCCCTTGCTGACATTATTTGTATTTTTGTTTACATCTCCTCGTGAGAAGTCATCTGTGACTCTGCGTAGTGTACTGTGAGCTGGCATGATATGACATAATGCAAGAGCTGAGATAGCCCAACGCTTCTATTTTAGTTTGAAGGATATTTAAAACTTTATGTTATCCAGGAAATTTCTGAAATATTTGTCTTCATTCCAAGCCAGAATGAAAACAATTTTTGAAATGTCGGAAGTTCCCGTGAAACAAGTAGTGAGAGTTTCCAGCTCTGCCACCGTGCGTGACAGGGCAGCTGGTGTGGAGGCCCCAGCCTTTTGCAGAAGAGTGGCAGTGGGCACTGCAGAGCAGGGAATGGGTTTCTGTGCTCCAGGACATGCCAGGAGGGACCTGTGGTGACTTCACAAAAGCCTCTCTGGTTTGTGGGGCAGCAGTGTGGAGAGGGGGAGGCTCGGCGGGGCTGCAGGCAGAGCAGCCCCAGCGCCGCGTGTGCCAGGGCTGAGCTGCTGCGGGACACTCGGGGCTCTGCGGGGGCTGCGGGGTCCGCACGTCTCTGTGTCTGCCTGGAAAGCGATATCAGGTTCCCGAAGTCTTTGCCTTTGCCTCGGTGCTGAGACACTCAATCCTCCGAGCTTTGTTTTCTGTACTCTGGGAACTGACAATTTGTAAAGACACGCTGCTGGGCTAATCCCCCATCAGCTCCTGGAGCGGAGAGCAGCTGGATCTGGCAGCTCTCTCCCTTCTCCCGCTACCGCCTGCTGCAGCAGTGAGTGTCTGCAACCAGTAGCTCGCAGGTTTTGACTCGTACGCAAAGCAGAGCAGCCGCTTTCCCGGCCGGCAGCCGGGACCACACAGGCACCTTGCCCTGGGTGACCAGCGAGGTGTGCGAGCCACGCGGCTCCTGGAGGGCCGGGGATGGCAACCTCGGTGCTGAAGCCATCCTGTCCCCGTCACTGCCGTGCCCTGAGGATGCTCTCAGCGAAGGGAGCTCTTTCTGTGGCGTGGTTTGCTCTTGCTGCGCTCCACAAGCTGATGTGTCAGGGAAATGATAAAATTATGACTCTAAAAATGACACCCTCCTCTTGGCATGCGGGAAATCTCACAGAGGCAAAGGGCCAAGGATGCCTTGCCCATTGCCCCACACACAGACGTCACCCACAGCTCAGTGGGGTCTTCTGTGTTTGGGGAGCCCTGGGAAGCTGTGGGAGCTGGGTGTCCATCAGTCCCTGGAAAACGGGATCACCCTGCAGCCCTCACTGGGAAGGCACCGGTGCCATTGCTCGGCATGTACAAAGTCTCAGGTTTCAGGAAAACTCAGATTTCAGGAAAGCTCGTTTTTAAGCTACCTGGAGTCTGTCAGAGCAAATGAGTTGCAGTTTCAGCAGCCACTTGCTCCTGGTTTAACCCTGGGAAAACAACTGTGTTGCAAATATTTACCTGATGAGGTAAAGCATCAATATCCTTGAAACTTACATTAAAAAATACTGGACTAGAGCATCTTGTGGATTTTGATTTTTTCCCCTTCTGATTTGTTTCACAATGTTCCAAAAGCATGGCTTGAGTTAGGGCTTTGGCAGGGGCTTTTATCATGATTGATATAGTGGAGGATAGAAAAGAAACTTGGTTATCAGAGGATGCCAGAACTCAACTTCCTAGCACATACATTCAATAATGCAAAAATTCTCCTTTAAAGATCTCCTCAGAACAAATCCCAGTCATCACAAAACCCATGGAGATAAATTAAATTACATTTTAATAGTGGAGAATTCATTCCTGGGCCAGGCGCAGCAGTGAAAGTATGTTCTCTCTTAGGCAAAAGCAGCCTCATCTCCCATCAAAATTCTGAATGTTACCATATGAAAAACTTAATTGGAAATGAAACCCCAAAGCTCTCAGGACAGAGGCACCATGAGAGACCACCCCACCTCCTGCTCCACTGCCCCACTGTTGCTCTGGCTTTGTTCTTGCTTGTCCTGCTCTGTTCTGGGATTGGTGTGCCTCCCAAAAAAGCCAGGCTTGACCCGTCTCTTCCCCATGCTGTTGTCCTGTAGATGTTTAAAATACACACGAATGCAGCATGGCTGTAGATGTTTAAAATACACAAAATGCAGCACGGGTGTCTGAAGTGTGTGGGGTTACTGGGGGTGATGATGCAGGGGACAGGGGTGATGGGCAGTGATGAGATTGGTGTACAGGGTGATGTGGGGTGATGATGCAGGGGAAATGGATGATGGGCAGTGATGAGATTGGTGTGCAGGGTGATGTGTGGTGATGTGAGGTGATTCAGGGTGGGCCAGCCTCACCTCGAGGTCCCTCGTAATGAATGCATCCAAAAACTGCAAGGAGGCAAAGGTAGAAAGAGAAAGGGCAGAGCTGCCACAGTTGTACTGCTGCTCTATCCCACCAATTCACCCCCTCATCCTCCTCACCTTGGCCTCCCCTTGCCCTGGCTCTGGGAGCCTGAATTTTGCTCCCTGCCCAGCCTCCTCCATCCTGGCCTCATCCTGCAGGGCCTCACTCTCCTCCATGTCTGTGCAATGACCAAAGCCCCCAGGCAGAATTAGCTCCTTGCTCAACGCTGCATCCAATTAATTATTTAGTGTAAGACGCAATATGTAGACATTTCCCATCCACACCAGCAAAGCTCTTGGCTCTGCTGGAAACTTCTGCAGATCCACTGCGTGGCAGAAGGTGGCTGGGCACAGACATGTGCCCTAGGCAGGGCATGGCAGAGTCCCAAACTGTCATTGAATTAATTACAGGTGTTCTGCTAGTGCCTCAGAATACAGCAGAACGAGCACATCACTGCTGCTTTTGCTGCACAAGGTTCCCCTCCACGGGTTTTTTGCTGATCTACTCTGCTCTTTCCAGTGCAGGGATGCTCCTGGGCCAACCTGAGTGGCTCCCTGCCCAGGGGACATACGTCCACTGTCAGTGAGGACACACAGACAGGCACTTCCCACCCATTGGTGTGGGGTCAGTACAACCCAGAGCACCAGCATCCATCCTGTGGGTAAGCAGGAACCTCCAGCTCATGCCTGGGGCATTCCCAAACTACTCCAGCATCCCAAAATCATCCCAAAACTGCCACTTCTGCCGCAGCCTGTTCTCTGGGCCAGCAAGGAGCTCTGTGTCACTGGCAGTGCCAGCCCAGGATGCAGGGCTCTGCTGTCCCTGTGGCAGGTGACCCACGGGCACTCAGGACTCCAGCCTGTCCCCACACAGTGATGGGAACCCACGACAAATTACAGGCTTCCTGCATGTCCCGCCTGTGGGGGTTTGTCACACATGATGTCCCACATCTGGGACTCACCAGTTGGAGATGGCAGTGCTATTTCCATGTTGAACTGTAACTTTTTTACCCCCAGCCGTTCCAGGGCTTACAACTATTGTGTGGGGTTTTTAATGTTGCAAGAATTTATATTGGGAAAAAAAGTGCTTTTTTTTTTTTTTTGCCTTTTTTTTTTTCCCTCTATGCCTTGGGAAATGTCATCCAGCAGGAATGTTCCCAAGAGCTGATCATGGCTGAGGGAAGGATGGGCTGGAGCAGGGGCTGCATGCCCAGCTCCCATCCCTGTCCCAGTCTCCCAGGACTGGCTCACAGGGCTGTGGCTCCCTTGGGTGCCCCATCTGTGCTCCTCAAACTCTGCCCCGTGCTCCTGAGGGACATCTGCAGCAGAGGCAGGAGGGAGGGAGCAGATGCCTGGAGAGGGACAAGCTGCTCACAAAGCCACTCCTGCTGCAGAGGCTCTTGGTTTCATGTACTCTTGGCTGTGCCAGTGGCCTCTTCCACTTCCAGCTCTGGATGGAGCTTACAAGAAATGCTGAAAGTCCCAGCCCTGTGATGTGTCATCATTCAAACTTCTCTTTAATAGCATCCCAAAGTAATTTGTTTTTCCCAAACATCAAAGACCCCCAAGCAATGCTGGGAGGGGCAGGGCTTCCCCCCAGACCCCGGGGCTCCTGCATCCCTCTGCCCTGCCTGGGGGGCTGGACACCCTCCCTGTGCCAGGGAGAGCGATGGTTTCAGGTGGGGCTGTGGGGCCAGGGCAGCAGAGCTGGGGCAAGATGAGAAGGAAGGTCTTCCCCCTGAAAATACAAGTGAGATGGATGTGGATTGCCCTGCTGTGAGGGTGCTGAGGGCTTTTCCAGCCTCAGCATCTCATCACAGGCCACTTTCAGGAGCAGGGAAAAAGAATAATAATGAGAAATAAATAGCACGGAGATGTGAGTCTGCATCTCCTTATCCTCTGCCAGGATTCAGAGCCACCACCCCCCCTCTGGTGTGCCAGGGGTACTGGGGATGAAGGCAGAGCATCTCCTCAGTTGGAGCTCTGTGCTCAGGGCATCCCCCTGCTCCCCAGTGCTGCTGTCCTCCCCAGCTGCACGAGTTTACAGGGAATTTAACAGGAAAATTGCAGCAGCTCCTGCCTCTACAAACACAGCGTGCTGCTGTCCCTGCCAGCACTCCATGCTGGTTTGCCTCAAGGAATCTGTGACATCCGTCCTGCTGTGATCTGTAACAATATTGGGATTAAATTAGCTTCCCTGAGCTGCAGAGAGGTCAGTGTGTAAGGCCCCTGGTTAATGCAGCAGGCCAGAGAGAACAGAAGCCTCCCTGCATTGGGAAAGGAAAACAACGGGGTCTGTTTGCAATCCGTGCAGCTAATTCAAACAGCATTCCTCAAACAACAGGGGAAAGGGCCTTTGGAGCAAATGGGAAAAGAGCATTTCCCAACACACACATAATGCTGCTCCTTGGGGAGAGGGGAGATGTCCAGACTGCACGGACAAGGTGCCAGGAGACATGTCAGGCCCAAGGAAAGGGATTGAACAGCAAGGCAGCTGGTGGGGCACCCAGCAACCACCCCCTGCCCTGGGCATGGCCAGCCTGGAGCAGGTCAGTCCTGCTGGAGCCCTCCTGAGAGCCCACGGAGTGTGGGGGGCAGGCAGGCAGCAATCTGGGGTGGGATGAGGCATTCCATCCCCTTCACATCTGGATGGGATGGGGCATTCCATCCCCTTCACCTCTGGATGGGATGGGGCATTCCATCCCCTTCACATCTGGGTGGGATGGGGCATTCCATCCCCTTCACCTCTGGGTGGGATGGGGCATCTCCTTCTCTCCACCTCTGGGGTGACAGGGTCTCACTCTCCTGTCACCCACAGACACTTCTACACTGAGGGAATTTGCACTGCTCTGCAGCCTGTGGCTCTCAGCACCGATCTGGGATGAGGATCCAGAGACAATCCCAGCTGGAGACGCCGCCAGCACGGGCCAGGCTGGCAGTGCCACTGCCTCTGAGCACAGCCCAGGAGCAGCACGGGCTGGATGAAAGCCCAGGCTTGCTTGGGAAGCAGAGGCATGCCCGGGTGATCCTATCAGGAAGCCAGCTCCACATCCTCTGGCTCTCCCAGCTCCCAGGGAAGGTGTGATCCCGGTGCCCCTGTGCCTGACCCCTCAGTGCAGACTGTGCAGCCCCTGCCAGGAGCTCAGCTGTGTCCTTGCAGCCAGGGCAAGTGTTGTGGCAGTGGGCAGGCTCTGGCAGAACTGTGCTTTTGTGTTCCTGTGTTCCTGGGCTGCTGATGTTCAGGTGTTATTACAATTGCCTGGGCTATCAGGCATCCTGCGGAGAGAGCCCTCAGAGCAGCAGACCAGAAAAGACCTTGTGTCCAGTCTGGGAGTGTCACACACTTCAGGACATACTCGCTTTCCTTCTGCTCCCTCTGTGAGTGTCTTTTCTGCTTTTTGCTTATGCTGAGATATTATCACAGGCTGATGAGGCACCAGGGATGAGTAATGCACCTTCTGTGCCAGCTGGGAATTTGTAGGCACTGGTAGGGTTAATGTGGGTCTGAAAGAAGCTGTGGTGCTCCGTGCTGGATCTGCTTGGTGCAGACCTGGCTACACCCCGGTGCAGCTGGGGCAAGGGACATTGCTCCTGGCTGTCCTTGCAGTCCCTGGGCAGGGGCAGCCTTTCATGGAGACAATTCTTCCTCTTCAAGAGAGGCAGATGGTTTTGCAAAGCAGGAACTACAGAGGGATGAAATCAGACAAAATATTGCAGGTTTTAATGTAGAGAAGAACCACGTACTTTAGGGGTGGGCTAGGGGATGGAATTGGTGCTTCCTGTGCAGAAACAGAGTGGGATGCTCCCCTCAGCTTTGTGCAGAGTCACTGTGCCCATGTCCCAGCCACAGGAGCCTGGGGAATCTGCTGTGGGTGTCAAGGAACCGTCTGCTTTCAATCTGGAGTGGCTTGGCATCTTATCCTGCTAAAACAGGGGATTTCATGTCCTTTGGTACAGGACAGAAACAACCTGTTTGGGATTAATTTAGGATCAGCCTCAACAGCCATCAGCTGAAGAAAACCAAGCCTGTAAATGAGCTCCTGTCAGAGGGGAAAGAAATGCAGGATTGGTGCTGGATTTATTGTGCAGGGCGTTAAGGCAGGTTTTATTTTGATTTACCATCCTCTGCAATGACACCTCTGGCACCAGCGAGCTGTGGGCATGTCCCTTTGCCTTCAGCCACTGCTCTGCTGGCTCATTCCTGCTGGGCTGGTAGTCCTGCTGCTGCATCTGGGTCTGTCAGCATTGCCAGCACAGAGCTCTGACTTTGGGGTTTATTGCTCAGTTAGAAACTTGATCTAGAGCTGTCAGCTGAGGCTGCAGCACTCCAGTGTCAGAAAGGAGGTTTGGCTGTTCAATGTGCATGAATTCAGATCTTGGGTCCATCAGACTTTTTATTCATACAGTCAATGGAGTATGTTGGCCCTGGCAACATTTGATGGTACTTGAGAGATTCCTAGAATAGAAAGTTAAAAAAAAAGCTCTAAATATAAATAGAAAAAGGTCTTCTATATGGAGACTTGCAGCAGTGGCTGGCCAGCATCTGCCAACAAGCAGAAGTCATTCACAACCCTCCTGTGAGATAGCAAAGATCTCAGTGACATCATTTACAAATAGGAAATGAGGGACATTTATCGAGGTGCCAAAGTTCAGTATGAATAAAACTTCTCTGTACGTGAGCACTAACACACACAGCACAAAGGAAAAGCTGCACAAAGGGTGAGTTTTCTATCTTGCCTGTGTCTGGGTTATTTTGCACCTCTGTGTTCATACAAGGGCTGTGTATGGCAGGTGTGTGAGGAATTCATGAGGCTGTCCAAATCTCTGTGTCTGGGAGGCTGCTTGATGTCATGTTCTGTATCCACCCCTTGCCCTTATCTCCCCCAGGGCTGTGGGGTCCATCCGGACCCAGTGAGCACCCACAGAGCAGCTCTCAGGGCTACTCAGAGTCCTCTTCAGTGGGGGCTCATGGTCAGCAGAGTGTTGGGGAACTGCCATGGCCCCAGTGGGGATCCAGGAGGGATTCAGGAGCCACCACAGGGCTCATCACATCGTTTAAAGAGCCTGTGCCCACTGGCTTCCAGCTCAGAGCCCTGCCAGGGCTGCCAGGGCCATGCCATGCCTGGCAGCTTGTCACACACCCCTGGGACAGCTCAGCAGAGCACTAGGGCTCTGGGCAGAGCCCCACGGCCTTGAGCATCACAGCAGCCCTGCTGAAGCAGAGATGAGGGTCAGTCATGGCTGGCCACCAGCCCTGCTGGCCCTTGGGAGGCTGGTGGCCACCAGCTCCTCTGTGTGGCTTGTACAGAAGCACTGGGCCAGGGCCTGGCTGTCACCTGAGCCCTGGTGCAGGATCTGCTCATCCCATCGGGCGTGGTGGGGCTCAGGGGAACACTGATGTCCCCTGTTCACCTGCACAAAACGGGGTCTGTCACATATCCATCCTGGAGGGCAGGTGGAGGAGGGAAAGGAGCTGCCAGAGCTCACAGCTGCTCAGATGTGCTGCAGGACAGGATCCCAGGCAGTCCCACCACAGCCGTGCTCTTCTCCTGAGCAGGAGTGTTTCCTCCTGCTGAGCAGCCAGCAATGGAAAAAACAACCAGGCTCTGAGCTCCTTGCCTTCATGCTTCCCCCCCTCCAGAGGATAATAAGCTGCTTTTAATATCTGACATGTTTATTAACAGATGCAGTTGTGACAGCTGATGACTTCATATGCCACTTACCACTAAAATGTTAGTAATAACTCGGAATTAACTGTCATAAATAAAAAAGACTACAAAGACAACTCGATGGTGTGTCACTCTGCAGTAATTTACTGAGACCCTGCTGGCTCTGGATGCGAGGCTGGAAGGTCCTTTGTGGAGCTCCAGTCCGGGTTTTGCAACAGTCACAATATTTTGGCTGGATATTGTCTTAGGAGGTGGTACTAGTGGGGTGGAATTCCCTCATGCAGGAGTTTGCACTGGATGCCTTTACAAAGCTGGATACTCTGGTAATAATAATAATAAAAAGCCCCTAGTCGGTGGATGGGGACGGAGTCTACGGATTGAGACCAGGATTTATTAATGTGCAAATAGCTCTGATATGATCACATACTTTCTGCTTTGCATACGCAGGGAGCAGCGTGGGCTGATGGAGTAGGAATTAGCCCGAGCGATCTTTACGAGCTGAGATCCTGCACATCGCAGAAGGATTTGTTTCTCTGTGCAAAACCTGGGACCCCGTTAGAAACCTGCTTTAAAAACCGAGTCACCAAAATATCCAAATGCACCAGACTTCTCCATGAACTCGCCATGAACATATTTTTCATTTTTTTTGACAGAAACCTGTGTGTACCTTTCTCTGGAGGAACTGAGGAATTTTGTAGTTGTTCTTATAGTATTTTAAATCTGAGAACCCAGTAGAGTCTTTTCTGCAGTGATGAGGGAGTGACAAGTTGAAGGTAAGGGCTTCAGCATGCTTGTTTTGTGTCAATGGAGCTTTTGCAATGCGGGCTGGTAATGAAGAACGCGAGCCGTGTCAGCATCTGACTGCGGGTCTGCCTTGTGCAACGTGGATAACGAGTTCAGACAATGAGAGCTGGGCGAGATCACAGCCCGATCTGTGGGATCCCCTTTCTCCCCCCTCCCCAAAGGTGTGTGGGGTTTGCAGGGAATCTGGGCTGCTGTGTGAGTCCCCTGCCCCACGGTGTGATCTTTCTGTTTGGGGACGGGGACACAGCGAGCTGGTGGGGACATCGATCAGCTCGCTGGAGCTCGTGGCTGATTCTGGACCAGCTGCAGGGTGGCCGTGCCCTCCTGCCCTCCCCCTGAGCCCAGGGACAGGAGCAAGGGGAGGACAGGACAGTTAATTTGCTGCTGTCTCAGTCCTGCTGGGGCTGAACCCATGGGGGCACGGCAGGCGCTCGGGGTGAGTACGGGCTCCGTGGAGATTTGAAAGGGGGGTCAGTGGAGAAACAGTTAATTGGGATTGTGGCAGTAATTAGACGCGGTGTGAGCAGCTGGTGCTGATGTGCAGGGGAAGTGCTGCTGGATGCAGTGCGGGCTCAGAGGGCTCCCGCAGCCCGGCTGGGACACACGGTGACTTCACCCTTGGGGCTCTGTGCTGATGGAGCCAAGAGCTGCCAGACCTGGCTGGGGGTGATGGGGCTGGGTCACCTCCGGGCTGCTGGAGTATTCTGTAGGCTCAGGCATGTGTGTGAACGGCCCTGGGTACAGAGGAGGGGTGTTCCGGTGGTGCTGTTAAAGAGGCAGCTTGGAGTAAAAGGCATTAAAATAGGGTGATTCTGGCAGAAGAATATGCTGCATGGCCCTCTGCACAGGGGCCAGCAGGTACCCATGCAGAAAAATCCTGTCACCTGAATGTCTGTGAGCTTGGGCCAGCGCTTGCAGTGCTGTTTGGGGTGGCCAGGTCTGTGCTGAGATCCCACAGGGAGTGGGCACTTGAACCTGGAGGGTTTCTCCATCTGCAAAACCGTCAGGTTTTGTCTGAAGTCCATGGGTGACCCTGGAGCGGGTGAACGAACTCCCGACTCCATCCCCCCACCCCGCTGTGGGGCCAGGGCAGTGGGGGCTGCCTGGGAGGATGGCAGCAGCACGGCGGGCCTGGGAATGCCAGTGCTGCAACATGCCTGGAAACCAGGCTGGAAAAAAGGCTCGTTTGAGCTGGATCGGCTCCCCAGCCCCTGCGCGGCCGCTGCGAGAGCAGCAGCACCACCCTGAGGGACGCGGCAGGGAGGAGCCGGGGCAGCCGCTCCGGAGATGCCAGCGGTCCCTGAGCGCAGCCACAACCAGCCGGCCGTGCCACCGTGCGCAGGCAGCAGCTGGGCTTGAGCAAAAACCCACATTTCCATCAGCCGAGACAGATGTGAGCGGGCACAGCTGGACTGTGAGGCTGGGACTGACCCTCCTGGCCTCTGGGGACAGCCCTGGAGTGGGACAGAGGGGACCATGCAGCTGAGACAGGTGGCACTGGCCACAGAGACCCTTCCCCTGTGCGGTGTCGTCTTGCCGAGGATGGAAGTGCCTGTCTTTGCCTAAGACCTGGCAGATACCGACAGGTTTGCTGTCATACCCACACCAATCTGCCTCCAGGAGGATCCTCTGGCACAGCAGCTTCCTCAGCTCTCAGGCAGCAGGGCAGTGTGGGCTGCCCACAGGATATCCTTCACTGCAAACCACCCTGAGCACTGAGCCTGCAGAGCTCAGAACGTGCCCCCCTGTCCTGGTGGTACAGGGGGCTGACATCCCACCGAAAGGCAGAGTTTGGATGACCAGTCCAGGCTGGCAGCAGCAGCTGCTCTGGAGGACACCCTGGCTGCCTGCTCACTCCCTCCTGCTGTCCTGCCCCTCACCCAGAGCTCAGGCTGTGGGTTATTTTTCCCAGTTTGTTTTCCTCTGCTGCTGGAGTTGGTGCCGCTCCTGGCTCTGCAGGGCTCAGGTTTCCCAGGCAGTGATGTCTGGGAGAGCCAGAGCACCGGGAATCCCTTCAGGAAGCTCTGCTTGGCAGATGGTTCCTGTGCACATGGCCAAGCAGAGAGCCCCAGGTGCTGCTCAGGGCTTTGCCCTGTGCTTCAGGCTTTGGCTCTGCCTCTGCAGCTCAGCACAGCAGCTCATGGCTCATCGGGCCCCTGTGAGCCTGCAAATTTCTGTTTACAAAGCTGGCAGGCAGGGTCTGTGGTGGAAGGAGCTGTAAGCTCTTGTTTGCAGGCATTTCCACAGAAATAAGAAGGGAATTGTTGTATTGAGCTGAATGTGTGCACTTGTTGTAGGATGAGCCTCTGATTGTGGTTCCTGGTTTGGGTCAGAGCCCCTGCTCCTCACCCCCAGGGCTACACCTGGTGTGTGTCCACCCCACACCTCCTGGGGCACTTGCTGAGCATGTCCCTGCCCAGCAAAGGGCTTTTAGGGAGCCCGTTTTGGGGGAAGAGCCCTGCTCTGTGCTACCCTGAACTGGCTGTTCTGTTTCCTGGTCTGAAATTTGCTTGTGTTGTTCTGGTGAGAGTTTCTGATCTGTAGAAGGTTCAAACCCACCCAAGTTGTACTTAGCAGACACAGGCTTGCTGCTGCCATGACTGCAGTCAGATCCCCAGGCACAGAGTTGTGCCTGCCAGGATGATTCCAGTGCAGCTCCAGATGCTGCTCTGGTTCTGTGGAGAAGCAGCAGGCATGGATCCTGCAGCCTGCCTCAGGGCTCTGCCTCCTCCTCCTTCTGTGTGCTGCTCTGCCTTGGCATGAGGGCCATGGGAATCCCCCTGTAAAACATTTCCTGATGTTTTACAGTGCTGAAGCACAAGCACTCCTGGAGGGAGGCCTGTGGCACTGTGGATCACAGCGTTTCTTGGAGCAGCTACTGCAGGGCACTGTGAGAGGAGGATGAGGAGCCAGGGCTGGAGCTGGGAGCTGCAGCTGCAGGAGCTGAGGTGCTGCTGACCCCCAGAGCAGCTCCCAGGGCCAGGCCAGGGCAGGGGGATGGCTGTGAGCAGCAGTGTATTCCCTCAGCGTGCTCCCCACCAGCTCCTGCACAGCAGATCCGGGGAATGCAGTGCAGGAGCTGGTGGAAGAAGTCAGACCTCAACAATGCTGTGGATGGCTCTGCTGCCAGATTGGGCTTTATTATTTTATTTTTTTCAGCGAAGTTTATGGGTTGGGGATTTTGCAGAACTTGGCACTGGGATCTAGTATCAAATGAAGACCTTCTGGTTCGGAAATTTGACTTAACGCAGCCGTCTTTTATTGCTTCAAGGATTAAGCAGAACAAAGTGGCTCTGCCTGTGCATGTGCAGAAATGTTTGCCAGAGGCACGTGAGACACCCTGTGGCAGCTGTGATGGCCGAGCCAAGCGTGGTGGGACCTTCCACTGCAGAGGGTTTCACAGAGCTGCTCCTGGAGCTGCCCTGCCGGCAGGAAAACAGCCCTCGGGAGCACAGCAGGAGAGAGGGACTTTCCCAAAGAGAACAAGGGCCCAAACCTGCTCCCTCACACAGCAGGAAGGCAGGGAGCTCTGCCTTGGGGTCACCAGCTCGTGGAAGTGGAGCCCAGGCAGAGCAGACAACAGGCTCAGGGAGCAGCAGCAGCGTGGGCACATCCCTGTGTGCCTGTGGAGCAGGGACAATGGATCACCAGGTGCCATCACTGGTGTTTGAGGGGCTGCTGAAAGCTCCACCAAGGCTCTGGGGAATGAGCTGGGAGTGTGGAGCTGCTGCTGCCACCCATAACCTTCTGGTTGAGAGCTGGACTCTGTCGTGGAGCTGGGAGTGCCTGGGTGCTGCCCCTGGTGCAGGGCTGGGAGATGTGGCACCAAACTAACCCAAGTGAGAGCCTGTGAAATCATGACTCCTCCTGCAGGAAGCCAGTTTGTGCATATCCACACCCCTCACTGACTACCAAGAGGAAATTTGAATTCTCTGTCCAGTGCTAGGACCTGGAAACCCAAATTCTCCCCCTCACAGCTGGTGCCCAGCCAGCTGTTGGCAGCGACCTGGCAGTTCCCAGGGGTTCATTCCTACTGCTGCTATAGCCAGGTTTGTCCTGCCTCTAGCATCTGGTCCTTCTCTCCAAGGCTCAGTAAACCTTTGGAGAGCCTGTTTACATTTCAGATCCCTGGTACATTCAGCAAGAGGCAATATATCAGCAATCTAGTTATTGTGGATTAGGTCTCAAATATCCTCGGGATATAATGTTGGTCTTTCTCACCTTGTGTGTAGGAGGACTAATGGCAAATTATCTGGATGGTTTACATTTTCTGGTTTGTATTGGAGCTCCCAAGGACTAATTAATCCTGATTGAATTGCAAACAAGGCTTAGTGCCATCTCAGATTCAGGGGCCAGGTCTCTCCATAAATGAATTCAGAGCAATTCAGGTTACCCCAAATTCTTCCTGTAGATGGGATAATGGCATAAATCCTGCTAATGTTTAGACTGGAAATTGTTTGTAGCAACCTGAGCTTGACTGATGGCTGCAGTAACAGAAAGAATCATAACTCGTGTCCTGCAGTGAGGGTGGGAAGAGCTGGGAGTCCAGCCAGACAGCTCACCACAGAGCCCAGGTGCTCACGGGGGGATTTGGAGACCTGTGCATCATGTGTGACCTGCCAAGACACTGACTCCAGAATGCCAGTGGCCTCTCTGTGCTGAGGCAGCAGCTGTGGCCAGGCCCAGGCTCTCTTTTAGAAAGCAAGGAGGAGAAAGCGTGTGCTTGCTTGGTTTGTGCTAGGGTCTCACTTCCCTGTCCTGGAGTGCCCAGCTCTCAGAAATGGGCTGTGCAGTGGTGGCACGGGCTTCACGCTGGATTTTGGCACACGGGGTCTGTGTTTGCTCCCTCCGGACATCCATCCCTGCTGCTGTCCCCAGGCCGGGGGATTGTGCCCAATGTGTGAGTGTTGTGTAAACACGGCGTGTGCTTCCTGTGGACGCGCTGCTCCCGCAAAGCCGCCCTAATTAAAAACCGGGGCATCACCGCGGTCCCTCCGGAGCCGCCGGCACTCGGCTCCGCTTCGGGGACAATTTGGGCTGTGCTGACGGGGCTGCTCACACCCGCTCGCATCCCCAGGGTCCTGTGGCCGGACTGTCCCACACCACCTGTCCGCAGGGACCCTCCTGACCCGAGCCGCTGCCCTCCGGGCGCCGTGCCCAGTGCGGAGGAGCTGCGGGATCCCCGCTCTGCACAGCTCCCTGCTCCGTAAATACTCCCGGCTTAAGCACTTGACAGTGTTTATAAAGCAGCTTGCAGCAAACAGGCTTGGAAGTGCAGAACAAGTTGGTGTTTACACAAGTGACTAATTATTTATTTGAAAATCCTGTGGACGACCCGTAGGCTGTAACGACAAGCACATGGGGAGCGTTGGGCTCCTGCCCCGGCAGTCGCAGCAGGGCCACGGTGAAAAGTTCAGAGCCACCAGGGCGGGGGGACAGTGGCGGTGGCCCCACGGTGCCCGGTGGTTGCCAGCTCTGTGTCACAGATGAGCCAGTGCTGCCAGGAGGTGGCCACACCTGGCACAGCTCGGTGTTGGTGCCATGTGCTCTACCAGGCTCGGGGTACCCGGGGCACATCTCCCCTCCTCCAGGTGTTCTACCCTCAGGTGGGCTGGAGCAGGGGGGCTGCTGGGGCTAGTAGCCCCTCAGCAGGTCCCCCAGCCAGGGTGGGCCAGGGAGGGGACTGGCCCATCCCAGGCTGAGGCCGGGCTCACTTCCAGCACTGTCGCCACCAGTTGTTTGGGGCATTGGTGATTGCGCAGTTATTATAAAGGGATTAAAACAATTTTCTGTTTCATTTGACTTCACAGAACAAATGTTGTCGCCTTTATTCCAACACAATGTCCGCCGTTGGCAGGGCTTTGCTCTGCCAGCTGCAGAGAGGAGCGGGGCCTGGCTTGGCAGTGCCAGATCTCTTGGTGGAACTTGCCCTTCTTTTGCACCAGGCACAGGGAAAACCACTTGAAAGCTACAGGGAAAATGTCCTGTCAGCAGCCAGCTGGGAGCAAGGGCTTGGGCACTCTCAGGAAAGGATGGTACATGTGCAGTCCTGGGTGCTGGCTGGGCTTCCCTTGTCTCTCCTCATGAGCCCACGAAGGTCATGCAGAGCCATTGGTTTGCTGCCCAGCCTGAATGGCTGGTGCTGCCATCTCATTGCTCTGTCCTGGCATGTTGGGTCACTCTGTGCCACGGTTTGGTGAGAGCAGTGCAGCACTGACAGCCGGGCTCAGTGCACCAATGCAGCCGGGCTCACTATCCCACTCTGTGCTCACTGTCCCACTCTGTGCTCACTGCCCCAATGCAGCCAGGCTCACTGTCCCACTCTGTGCTCACTGCCCCAATGCAGCCGGGCTCACTGCCACGCTCTGGGCTCGCTGTCCCGCTCCGGGCTGTCCCTGCCGGTGATCCGGGGACACAGGCAGCCTGGCAGCTCCCGCGCTCGGCCCTGCACAGACAGCGCTGACCCTGCCCTGTGCTTCGGGGAACGGGAGATGGGAGGTTTGGAAATCCCTCTGAGCACAAACGAGCATTTTGGGCAGCTCGTGGAGGATCCCACCCCGTCCCCAGACAGCCCCAGCCCTGGCTGGGGACTGCGGGCTCGCCCTCTGCTAGGCTTGGCTACCAGCCCCAGAGGTGGCCACTGGATGGGAAACATCTTGTGTGCCTGGCACCCGCAGCAGCCATCTGCCACTTGGGGAGGGTGGCACAGGGATCTGGCTCTGTTTTAAACAAGTTCCAGCTATAACTACTGTTTGCAGATGGCTAAGATGCTCTGAGACTTTTGATGGGTGCTGATTTTTAGCAACAGGGAGTAATGGATGAGGCTGGAGCACAGCTTTCCCCGCATCACTCCAGGTGCCACTATCTGCCAGCATCCCCAGTGCACCCCACAACCCCTGTGCTCGCCCCCAGCCATCGTGGGAGTGATGCTGTTGGTCAAGTTAACCCGTTCTCCTCTTCTTTTGCAGTTCCTGCCACCGTACCTGGAAACTGCGAGCAGCTAACGCCCACAGTGAGCCCCCGATGGGACTGGGGCCGAGCTCCTGCACCCCTGACAGGGATGAAGGTAGAGCCATGTTCCCTGCCACCTAATCTCGCTGGTGCTGATGTAGCTGGTGGATATGGTCCCAGACCTGGCTCTGTGCACAGACTCTCAGCTCTGATCCCACCCGAGACGATTTAGCGGCAGCAGAGACCCCAGCAGTGGAGCACGCACCCCCAACCACCCCAGGACGGAGGGGCTGCAGTGCTGGAGAGTTACTATGCAGCTTGGACTGCTTGTGGTGGTGGTTTTGCTAAGCTCCATGGATCTAACAGGCAGCAGCAAAGTGGTGAAGGGCAAGAGGCAAAGACGAAGTACGTATGAAACGCTTTTCTTCTCTCCTTCCTCTCGTGATGCGTGAAGGTCATGCTGGTGTGAATGTGTTTACAACACAGGGAGCTGAGCAGGGTCTGTGGTGCCCCCAAGAGATCCCCCCATGTCCCCTGACCTGTCCCCTGAGGTCACAGGGGGGTCAGTTTTCCTCCAGCCCAGGGGGTTCCTGGTGGGGCTCATGCAGGACAGCCAGGCAGAATCGGCACAAGAGCAGCCCCAGCTTGCCCTCCTTTATGTAAGCGCATGTTAGAGCTGTTTTACATTAAAACTGTTTTAAATTAAATTATATAAAATTGATTTTATATTGAAACTGGGACTGCTGAGCCCTGGGAGAACAAGGAAAAGCTGACGTCATGGCTAATGCTATAAAGGCAATTTCCAGTGAGGGCCCAGTTTGTCATGGATGCAGAGCTTGGCACTAGGGCCCAGCGCTCTGGGAGGGATGGGCTGGATCCCCGGGGGTCTTTGTGTAGAGGGACCACAGTGCCAAGGGGGTCCCAATCCAGGAGGAATCCTCCTGGCAGCTGGGGGCTCAGAACCCCCTGCCTTCAGTGTGTCTTCCCAAGGCTGAAGCAGCCTCCAAGCCCACAGACCTGGTGATGGCAACGGGGCTGGGGCAGGCAGCGGGGGCTGCCAGGCTCTGGGGTCATGGAGGGGGACAGGACAGCTCTGGGGTCACAGCAGGGGGACAGGGCAGCTCTTGGGTCATGGAGTGGGGACAGGACAGCTCTTGGGTCACATTGAGAGGGAGAGGGAAGCTCTGGGGTCATGAAGGGGGACAGGGCAGCTCTGGGGTCATGGTGCAGGGACAGGACAGCTTTCTCACCTCTAGTCCTGACATGTGAGCACTATGCTGCTCTACACTTGCTTTTGAAGTGTAGTAAACATGGTATTTAAAAGAATGCATCTTTTAAATACACAGCTTTTCTATAAACAAGGACATGGCTTGCATAATAAACTAATAAAAATAACCTGCATTCTAGTCTGCAAAGAATGCGATTGGTTTCAAAACAAGCAGCATTTTATATGATAATTAAAAGCAGAAAACTCTCAAAACATGGAATTGAATATTTTTCTTGGACTGAATGTAGGAGCTGAGAACACATCTCTATTTTGGGGGCAGTGACACCTCCCGACTGCCAGAGAGAATTTAACATAGGCAGAGTCAGAGTGAGATCCAGCCTGGGATGCAGCATGGATGGAATTGGTGGCACAGTTTCACTCCAGGGCCATGTGCTCTGGTCCCTGCTGCTCCTTGGCATGGAGGCATCGCCAGCTCCAAGCAGGGAGGCAGCAGGAGGTGCTGGGCACATGCCCATGGCTAGTGCCTGCCCCAGATGGGCATCAGGGCTGGGGTGGGCAGTGCTGGTGCTCTGGGCACGGTTGGTGGCTGCTCCTGAGTCCTGTTCATCACTGCTGTGACTCCTGTGCCTGTGCTTGGCACAGGCCCATGGATGCTTTCAGTCAGGCTGGGCATGGACTGGGCAGAGAGCTGTCCCCAGGGCCTCTCATCCTCCCAGACCAGTGACAGGACAGGATCTTCACTGAGGGAAATCATTTGACTCTGGTAGCAGCCCTTGGGGACAGCTCCTGCTGGGGTCAGTGCCCTGTTGGGTGACACTGTGTGTGCAACGTGCAGCAGCCCAGGATGGATGTGAGCAGCCTGTCCTTCCCACACTGAGACACTGT
>VRYO01001760.1:3644617-3703078 GCA_009812075.1 Sialia sialis | reverse complement strand
AGTTTAGAGTTACACACTAAAGAATTGCAGGATTACAAGTAGATGAAAAATAGAAAAGCTAAAATCCTAAGGCATCAGTGTCACCCCTTGCCTGTACCTGTGCTTGGGGGTTTGCTTTCCACACACTCCTCTAAGGGTGGCTGTTTTGGCTCCTGTGGCCTTTCCCCATGGTTTGCCCATGTGCAAGTTAAGTTTCCTAGAGATTCTTTTAAAATTTCCTATAAATGGTATGAAGGAAAGGGATTGGCTGCCTATTTGGGCTTGGCCTCAAGTATAACCCTTTGGGTTTGTCACTGGTATTTTTGTTCCTAGATGGAAAGTTCCTGTTTTGTCAGTGTCCCCAGTTGGAGCAGTTAAGATAAGGAGTGGCCAGGTGTGATGTTTGTGTTTTACACTCAGGAAATACTCGTGTGATCAAGCAATCATCTCTTCAGAAATTCCAGGAGGAGATGGAGAATGTGATGAAGGATCCTTACAGGGTGATCATGAAGCAGAAGAAGTTGCCCATGTCCCTTTTCTACGACAGGATCAAACCACATGTGAGTATCTCTGCCTGTGCAGGTGTGTGCACACAGTGTGAAACCTGTGCTGTCTCTGCTCAGTCTGGGGAAATACTGGTTCTGGAAGCCTTGGGAGGGGCAGCTGTAGTGGATTCCTTGGGGAAGGATGATTCTGATTGCCTGTCACTGTGGGTGTCAAGTGTGAGAGCAAAGAAAGATATATTATTTAATAAAAATTCTCATTTTCCAGTAGGAAATTACCCCAAAACTTCTTTCCTGTGAGGGTGGGGAGGCCCTGGCTGCCCAGAGAAGCTGTGGCTGCCCCATCCCTGGGAGTGTCCAAGGCCAGGTTGGACAAGGCATGGAGCAGCCTGGGATGGTGGAAGGGGACAGGGTGTGGAATGAGATGAGCTTTAGTGGCCCTTCAGCCCAAAGCCTTCTATTCTATGATAGGTTATGATGCTGTCATATTATAATCTGATTTCTGATAGGTTGGTGTGATGTTCTAATGGGTCTAACACCTCCTGGACCTTTCTTGAGGCTGCTTCACCATGCAGACACTCACCTGATGAACTTGAACTAAAAAACTTTGGTCCTGTGTCAGAAATTCTTGTTCATTCCATCTTCATTTCTAGTACATCAAATTTTAGTTACTGCCATTTTTTTTCACGGTGTCTAAATTGTTATTTTGGACTATTGGTAGCTATTTTGTCATATGGAAACTTTGTAAAATGTTATTTAAATTAGAGGAAAAGTTGTGTTAAAACATGCATTACAAAAACAGATTGCTGCTCTCAGAAATGGATTGTTAGCTGTTCCAAGACAAGCTGGCTTTCATTGTAAGCTTCAAAATCTGCACTTTTGATTTTAATTATCCCTGACAAAAATCTGAGAATTTGGCAAGATTTATGTTCGTGTTAGAAAAACAAGAAATGATCAAAGATAGCAGCTGAATTTTCATCCTGGTGGTTGTAATTGCATCTGACACCATTTATGGTGGAAGAGCCAAAGCATGGTTTGGTGAGTGCACAATGTTTTGTTGCTTGTTAAATATCCACTCTTGCGTTTCTCAAAGCTTAAACTAGAAAACTCAAACATCATTAGGGAAGTGCCTGTCACTTGTTACAGCTGCCAGGGCTGTGTTGAACCTGGGGCTCCTTCCCTGTGTGTCAGGAGAGACGGGAAAAAACAACCCAGTGCTTGAGGTTTGTTGTTTTTAACCTGACCTGTTTTTCCTCAGACCTCCAGAGTTCACATTCTTGACACAGAAACATTTGAAACAACGTTTGGCCCCAAATCACAAAGGAAAAGACCAACTCTGTCTGCAAGTGATGTGCAGTCTCTAGTGGAGAATGCTGAGGCCTCGACTGAGTCTTATGACCAAGGCAAGGACCGAGACCTGGTGACAGAGGACACTGGTGTCAGGTGACTGGGAAGGAAAAATGAGTCATTGTTTACATGGATGAAAAGCCAGCCTTGTTTTTAAAGAAGTATGTGGTACCTCCATCAATGCTGTGACTGTGTGAGGAGGAAGGAAAAAGAGAGAGCTGAATTTGGGATTTTGTCTGAATACCTGCTCTTACTTGGGCTTCGTCCCCTCTTTTGTATGTAAATGGCTTGAGAGCAGAGAAGATCCTGTCTCTGTGGTTGCTGATGTTTCTGGTGATATCTTCTAGGGATGAAGCACAGGAGGAAATCTTTAAGAAAGGACAGTCCAAAAGAATCTGGGGTGAGCTCTACAAGGTAAATGGCACTTGGAATTTGTAGCAGTCACATGTCAGCGTTTACACAGCTTCAGCACAGCATTGAAATCCTGTACAGCAACAATGAGAAAGTCAAAACCAATAGATTTTCATTTCCAAATCTCTGCCTGACCGAGGCTGATTCTTGAGCTCTTGTCCTGCAGGAAAAAAACATTCTTGAAATACATGATCTAGAAGAGGACTGGCAGAGTGAAGGTGTAAATTTCTCTTGGATTATTGAGTCTTCACCACAAGTAGAAGAGTCATGTTCCCTTAAATTTCTTTAGACTAAAAACATCTGGCATGTTGATGGGGTCGTGTTGGGAGAGCTCTGACTCTCAGTTCTCCATGAACCACCATCACTGCCAGAGAAACAGAGACTTGAGTGAATTGGGGGTGGTATGAGCAGTTTGTTCTCTCAGTGACTCTTAGGTGTGAAATTGCTTGACTTTTTGCTCTGAATTTCTGAGTGTTGCTTAAAACCTTTTCATTTGGATCTAAAAGCATTGGGAATGGTTGAACAAAACAGATTTCAGTAAGAGGCTGCCAAAACTGCAGGAAAAAGCTGTGAAACAAATTCACTTGGCTTGAAGCAAGTCATAAAATGACAGCTCCCTGCTGTAGTTGCTTCGTGGACTTAACAGCAGGTTCCTGCTTGGTTGTATGTTTCATATTGGTCCAGAAAACATCCTTTATACCCTGATCCATTATGAAATGGTAGAAGGGAGTTGCTGCTGAATGGATGATGAGGTTTGTGTGCTGCAGCACTTTAGTTTTTCCATTGGGGTGTAGTGTTTTGCTTCCCTGGTGCATAAGAGCAGGTAAAAGTCATTCAGCTGTCCTGGCTGAATTTGGAGGGGATTGAGGAGAGGAGAGAGCAGAGCATTAATGGATGTTAGTCTGAGCTTCACTAGTCTGTGGGGAAGTAGCAGTTCGTGAGAGAAACGAGGTTTTTTAATTAATGATGTAGTTTCAAATATGACTAGTTTTCATTAGGGAGGTACAGATACCTTGCTTTCTACAAAATCCTTTACTTCTGTGCGATTTTTTTTATTTTTCAGGTGATTGACTCATCAGATGTTGTTGTTCAAGTTCTTGATGCCCGGGATCCCATAGGCACTCGCTCCCCTCATGTGGAATCCTACCTTAAAAAGGAGAAACACTGGAAACATCTCATTTTTGTCCTGAACAAATGTGATCTCATTCCTACCTGGGCCACCGTAAGCACAGTCCTGCCTGTTATTCTCTTTTGTTGCTGTGGTGGCTGTGCTGCAGCTCTGGGCCAGTCCCCATGCTGCTCTGGAAGGGTGTACTGCAGCTGGGGCGCTGGGAGTTCTCTGCTTGCCTGCAGTAAAAGTAACAATTACCATGTAAATCTGGCCAAGTTTGGCCAAGTTGAGCAACACACGCCAGCCACAAATTCCCTACTTCCTCTGTCTGGATTTAACAGTTCAGCTGTTGTCTCCAGAGTGTGCTAAATGTTAGTCTGCCTAGGATCCATATCCACCCCAGCTGGTTTGCTTTATGTCATTAAACTAATGAGTTTTAGCTAGCAGTGAAGGCGTTTTTGGGAAATTGTTTGTCTTTTATACAAACAATACTCAGGGCTTTTAGCTGTTGGGTTGGGGAAGTGCATCAAAGGTTCTTCCCTAGCAATGTTCATGGCTAGTTGCAGTTGTGAGCCCAGTGCAGATGTTGTGTCCTCCTCCTCTCTGAGCACAGAGTGTCACTGTCCAGCCCTGGGTCTCTAACCCAGTTCCTCTTGCCTCTCCAGAAGCGCTGGGTTGCTGTCCTGTCCCAGGAGTATCCAACACTGGCTTTCCATGCCAGCCTCACAAACCCATTCGGCAAAGGTGCATTCATACAGCTCCTCAGGCAGTTTGGAAAGGTACAAAACGATTTGGGGATCTGTGGTTGGTTTGGGGGGTTACTAGGTGTGGTCTTGTGCTCACTGTCCCTCACTGCAAGATGTTAAAGGATGTGTTATTTCTCACCAGTTGCACTCTGACAAGAAGCAGATCAGTGTGGGGTTCATTGGTTACCCCAATGTTGGCAAGAGCTCAGTGATCAATACCCTGCGGTCCAAGAAGGTCTGCAACGTGGCCCCCATTGCAGGGGAAACAAAGGTAGGAACATCCCTGTGTCAAAAACACCAATGAATTAATGTGAAATCAGCCTAATGAACTTGTCAAGTTCTGCACTGAGCTGCACAGGTTGTGTGGCACTCAGGAGGGGCTCATGGCTAGTCCCTGCTCTAGCAGCATTCCCAAATTCCCACTCTGCTGTTCTGCAGGGCTGTGATGGGAATGCTCAGCTCACTCCCTGTCTGTGCTCTTCTCATCCAAATGTTCATCAGGCTCTGTTTGCCTGACTCTGCTGTTCAAAAACTGAGCAAGGACTGTGTGGAAGGTGCTGATGGGGAAGTGCTGATCTCTTCCAGGTGTGGCAGTACATCACCTTGATGCGACGCATTTTTCTTATCGACTGCCCTGGCGTAGTTTATCCATCGGGAGACTCAGAGACAGACATTGTGCTGAAGGGAGTGGTATGTGTCTGCACTGGATGCTAGAAAGCTTTTCTTGTTGTCACTGTGATGGTCTCAGAGGGTTAATCCTCTTCTGTGATCCTCTGCTGTGCTTTTTCAGGTTCAGGTTGAAAAGATTAAGAGCCCCCAAGACCATATTGGTGCCGTGCTGGAAAGAGCCAAAGCAGAGTACATCAGGAAGACATACAAAATTGATTCCTGGACAGATACAGAAGACTTCCTGGAGAAACTTGCTGCTAGGACTGGAAAACTGCTAAAGGTGCAACAGCCTCCTGCATGGGCAGGCTGGAAGAGCTTGTGGCCTGTTGTGAACATGGGAAATGGCAACGTTTCTGTTGCTCACAGGGCATAGGAGGGCTGCAAATATGGGCATAAACTGTTCCTGTTTTTTCTCAGGGTGGGGAGCCTGACTTGCAGACTGTGAGCAAGATGGTTCTCAATGACTGGCAGAGGGGCAGAATCCCTTTCTTTGTGAAGCCACCAAATGCAGAACCACCTCAGCCTGGTCCCCAGGTAAGAATGTGATGCTCGTGCCTCCTCTCCCCACATACCTGATTTTCTTATGGTATTCACTGCTGCTTTTCCCAGATTGCCATGAGACTCAGGCAGTGCATGTCCTGGGCTCTGCCCAAGCATGGCCCTTCAGATAACACCTGAATTTGGTGAGGAGTGCTCTTTACAGAGATGTCAGAGTCATTAGTGACTACCAGAGATGTCAGTAATCATGTTGTCATCTTAGAGTTTTTCCAATAAGAGAAAATTGAAGTTGTTGCTAGTGATAGTGGGGAGGATTTTGGGGATAATATATCCTGCTCTTCCTTGCAGGCTCCTGTGTTGGAAGCATCTGTAACAGCCAGCCAAAATAATACTGAGGAGAAAGTGTCTGAGTTGGTGGCAGCAGGTGTGGAGCCAGCAGAAGAGGAGAGCAGCACAAACACCGAAATCAGGCAGCTCATGTCCAGCGTTCGGCAGAACTTTGGCAGGATTAATGTGGCACCTCAGTTCTCAGAAGAAGACCTGGTTCCTGTGGATGTGCCAGGTTTTGATGACACAGACAGTGATTCCTCTGGAGAGGAGGAGCAGGAGGAAGAGGAAAAAGAAGAGAATGAGCAACATCAGGATCAAGGAGATAAGGAATTGCAGGTGGCTGCACCAGGTGCCCAGGAGAGCTCTAAAGCAGTTCTTAAGGCTTTGGAGGACAAGATTGCAAAATACAAAAAATTTTTGGATAAAGCCAAGGCCAAGAGATTCTCAGCAATAAGGTGCCTAAATCTGTCCAATACATTGCAGGGGGGAAGGGTTGATGAGGCTCTACTGTAGTTTGACTCAGTTTCTGACTTTATTGACAAGTTCCCCTCCTCCCACACACAGGTTGCCACAGCTTATCTGGCTTAGCTATAAGGGTTGGAAATTGGGTGAAGTTTTTGAAAGATTATTTCAAGAATTAAAAATGTTCTCACTTTTGGAAAGCTGCCTCTTAAACGTTATCTTAGTTTTCTGAGCAGCAAGATCTCTCATTGATGTTGGATAATACCAAGGCTGGATATGCCTGGATCTCTGTGCATGTGCAGTGAATCCTGGCCCACACAGCAGGCTCAGCTTTAGCAAAGCTCACCCATCAGCCTTGGGAGGACTGAGATTCCAAGGTTTAAATGCTACATTTTCTCTCTCGTATCGCACACAAGCACAGTAACTCCAGCAAGACGGGTATTACAATATTCTGGTGCAAAGAGTGGCTTTGATGCTGACAGGGGACTGGGATCTTCTGGAGTCTGATGGCTTCTCAGAGGTGGTCACTGTTTGTGTAACAACAATCTTTTATTGCTGGTTTTATCTTCCATAGAATCCCCAAGGGACTGAGTGACAAAGTGTTTGCAAAATCCATGCAGAAGGCTGAAGAACCCAAAGAAACTGAAGACAGAGGTAAAACAAGATTAGTAGATGTTGTTAATCTACATTTGGAAATCCTATGAGCCAGTGAATAAAATGGCATTAAGGGGAGAAGCATCCACTGGATCCTGTGTGCAAGTTCTTTTCCCCTAAAACTACTTGAATCTCCCTTTAGCTGCCCCAAGGACTGCTGCTAAGCTGGTGTAGCCTTCCTATGGAACAGCTGTCTGTGTGATGGGAGATGTCCCTCTTATGTTTGAGGGAAGATACAGTGAAGGAAGTGTTGAGTTCCAGCAGCCTGGACTGTGGGCAGGCTGCAGCCAGAGCAGCTCCCCTTCCCTGGGATGTTTTGGGAAGGAGTGCATGGGGTTTGGGATGTTACAAAAGCACAGATACTTCAGGCTGTTGGTTTTTACTGCAGCTTCAGTTGTTGTAGTCAGTTTGAGTAAAGGCACAGTCAGGTAGGAGAGCCCTGTCCTGAACTGTGGAATTCTGGACTTGAATGGAACTGAAGCAACCTGCTTCTCAAGAGCAGTTTTCACAGTAATAGCTGTGATTCTCTTGTGAGCAACATTCATGTTGTTTTGGTAGAAGCTCTTAAACACAGCCAAGGGAATGTGTTGCTCAAGGAGTTGAGGTGGTAACCTCAGCCTGAAGTTCTTCAAACAAATGAGTGTTCTGGAATATACCAAGTGCATGATCTCTGCTGATTGCAGGCAGCACAGAGAAGAAAAGAAAGAGGAAAGAAGAGGAAGGTGATGATGATGATGATGACCAGTTGGGTAAACAGCCTTGTAAGAAACTCACATCCAAAGAAGTAAGTGTGTTTTCCTGTAGTACAACTGAACAGGGACATAAGCTGGCTTTATCCTTGGTGGTGTCACTAAAGAGCCTGTTGTCACTAAAGAGCTTTGAGACTGGGCATGGACAGAAGGGGAATGAAAACTGAATTCTGTTACGAATATTCTGTGACAACTTCTGTCACCCCCACTCTTACTTGACTATGCACACCAGATTGCATCTTGAACCTTTCAGTCAAGACTGAAGTGGAGCTTACTCTCATATGAGCAGCGGGGTGGGTTCTGTATAGAGTCAGTACATTTTGTTTGGAATTATTTCTTTTGCTTAATGCATGTGGAATGCAGAGTGCACACCATTGGAGAGTTGCAGACACTGAGGCTCTGGATGCTGGGGGTTTGCTAATGTGTTTTGTGTTTGCAGAGGAGACGAGCCGAGAGGCAGCAGCGCTCCAAGAAAGTCGGAGTCCGGTATTATGAAACTCACAACGTGAAAAATAAGAATAAGAACAAGAAAAAAACTGGCTTGGAGGGACAAAGATCAAAGCACAAAAAATACAAACATAAGCAATAGCTGCTTATTCTATTAAATTTTACATAAAACAGCTCTAGAATGTGGCGGCTTTTTTTACTATAAAACTTGCGGTTCCTGTTCAAAGCCCAGTGTGACCAGTCTGTCCTGGCCCCAGGAGCAGCATCTCTTTCTTTGTTTCTGCATCATCTGAAAGTTCTTTGTGCAGTTGGAGCTGATGGTATTTCCACATCGCCGTCCCAGGCCAGCAAACACTGCAGTAGCCAAGCAGCTATTCCAGAGTTGCTCAGTGCTGGGGTTTGGGTGGGTTTTTTTCTGAAAACTGCCTTTATGGGGTTTTCACATGACTAATGGGAATTCTCTTTGCCATGTTCACTTGCTGCTCACAGAGGTACCTCAAGCAAGGATTTCATTTGTTTCCATTGAGAAGTGAGTCTATGACTGCCATTGTGCCCCTTGATTTCACTAGAAACAATCACACCCAGAGCTTTGGGTGCGAGTGCTCACTGCTGAAGGGATTTCCATGCACAGATGACAGCAGCTTGCAGGGACTCAAGGAAATAACCCAAGACACCTGTCCAAGAGTGAGCTGCCATTTCTCTCTTGGTGCATGTGACTTTTCTTGTAGGCACTTCTATATTGTTTCTGAATCTTCTGCAACATTTTCAAATTAATAATGTCAGAGAGATGTTTGCATTTAAAAATGTTTATTAGTTATTGCTTTGAAGGTCATTAGCACATTACCAACAGACAAGTCCCAGACAAGTTCACTGTTCAAAGAGCTGACTGCTGAGATGGCTTTGAAGGAGGGAGCAGTAATTAATGAATCTCTTGAATTTCAACTCTTCAAGAGAGAAAGAAAGAACACAGTTACACTGCCTGCTGTTACTGGTAAGTGAAAACTCAAGATTGTTTTAGGAAGACAAATCTTTGTCACTAATTGCAAGCTTCTTGCTCTGACAGCTCTTCTGAGCCTGCCTTGAGGACAACAAAACAATTAATTCTTTGCTGCAATGATGCATTCAAGTTGGGCCTGAAAAACAAATGAGACAGTGAGACAAATTAGATTCCCTAGCCTAAAAAATAAACCTTCAGTGCTGTGAAGGGCTAAATTTTCTGTTGGATGTTCACAGCAAGGAGCTGAGGGACACTGCTGCTGCCAGGAGAGCCAGGCCAGGTTTGTTCCCCAGCAATTCCATTTCTACATGTTTTATAATTTAGTTTGTCATTGCTGGCATGCACACTTGCTGCATTCTGAGGGGAACAGAGCTGGCCTTGGCTCAGTACGATGAGATCGGTTTAGAATCTGAAGCATTGAGGAGGAAATTAAATAAAAGCTGTTGAAACAGGGGTCTGAATTCTCTGATTTCAGGCTGGACTGTGTGAGCTAAATTAAATATTTGGCTCTCTAGCATTTGGAACATGAACTGACTCTGGGACAAGAGTACCTGGGAACAGCTAGTTTTGTGATTACTGAGAAATTTTGATGCCAGTTAGTGGATGGATGGGAGCAGCCAGTACAAAAACTCACAGCAGTGGCACACACAGCTGGTCAAGTACAGTACTTCAAGGATTCAGGGGCAAACACACATCTGATAGAAGATTCTGTGTCCTAAAACATTCCAGGGCAGCCTGAAAATGTGACTTAGGAAGTAGGGTCTGCAGGAAAAGCAGCTTGCTCTAAGAGAAATGGTTTTAGCTGTAGCCAGAAAATTTGACGTTCAGGGTGACATTCTTTCCTTACTCAAAATATCTGGGATTTTTTTCCTTTTAAAAACAAAGTACAGAACAGAAGTTCTATTCTCCCCAAAGCCACATGCACAAATAATTATCCAGTCCTTGCACAGTTGTTCTTGGGTAATATTTAATGTTAAATGGTGTGTTGTGTTACTAGGGCTTGAATGAGAATTTTACCACTAGTATTTGCAGTTCTGGATTTTTACTGACCTTCAGCTGCTGGTTTGTCCGTTTGAGGAACAGAACCTCTTCGCTGTGTTTCTTCTCTTCTATTTCTCGCCGCTCCGTTTCTTGCCTTTCAATTGCCTCACACTTCGCTTTCTCTTCGCTCACTTGTTTTTCCAGTTCTTTCTTTTCTTCTTCCAGCTCTGCAATCTTGGAAAAGAGTAAGGATGTCTCAAGTTTTGTTGGCAAATAGTCTATTTTCAGTTAAGATGGGACTGATGCCTTGAGAGGCTACCTAAACCAGAGGCTAGTTAAAGGAATGAGGAGGTATTTATTAAAAAGGCTTTCAAAGGATCCACCTTGGGTAGTACAAGAGCCTGGCCAAGGCTACACCCAAGATGCACTGCAGATCATGAGTTTTTACACTTTTATAAGTTGGTTCATTTACATATTGGGGTCAATTGTCCAATTAACAGCTTCAGGTTGTGAAGTCCCATCCTCACAGATTGCTCTCCTCAATTCACTGCTGTTTACACTTTTTGGGCCTGAAGCTGCAGTGGTGCCCTTGGTTCTCAGGCTGGAAATGGACTGTTTTGTCTAACTAAACTGTGAAGAGAAATTGCTAACACTTTATATGAAGTTCAGAGTTACATACTAATGCAGTAGAGAATCTGAAAAATATGAGAGCTAAAGCTTAAAGCATCAGGACCAAGTGGTGTGTGGTGCAGTGTAGAACAAGCTTCAGAAGTGCAGCTAAGCCTGAGGACAGCTCAGTATTTGGATGGTCTTTGCTGCCATCCCGTGGAAATGGAAACAATGGCTGTAAGGATATAAAATTTGCTATTTTCACATGCAGAAAGCCCCATCACAGGGTGGATAGCCCCACTCACTCACCCTTTTCTCCAAGTGCGACTTGCCCTGCTCCGCCTGCAGCGCCTTGCGCACGCCGAAGGCCACGCTGCTCTCGTAGAGCGCCTGGTAGGCAGACAGGGTGAGGCGCAGCTCGTCCCGCACCCGCAGCAGCAGCAGCCCCCGCTCCGCACAGCTCACCGTGGTCTGCCGGATCAGCTCGTCTGCAGGGGGGAACAGAGGCTGCAGGGCTTTCCTGAGGACATGCACAGGGCCACAGCTGCTCCTCACACCCATTCCCTGCGCCGCAACCAGCCACAGATCATCGTGTCCCTATCGTATAACGGTGTGAAATAGGGTGCTGGAAACACCGTAAAGGGTCAGTGGGGTCCTGGGGTGTAAATGGGGTACTGGAAGAGTAAAGAGGCTTGAATGAACGGGGTACTGGAAGAGTAAAGAGGGTCAGAGAATGAATGGGGTAGTGGAAGAGTAAAGAGGTTCGTCAGAGAATAAATGAGGTACTGGAAGAGTAAAGAGCATCAGAGAATAAATGGGGTACTGGAAGGATAAAGATGATTTTCAAAGAATGGGATCCTGGAAGGATAAATGGGGCCCTGAGGGGAAAATGAAGTCCTGGAAGTGATGCTTCAGATTTTATGTAGAAGGGTAAAGAGGGAATAAAGAGATTCCTGGAAGGGCAAATGAGGGCCTTGTAGGGAAAATGAAGTGATGCTTTAGCTTTTATGTAGAAGGGTAAAAAAGGATCTGAGGGAATAAAGAGGATCCTGGAAAGGTAAATCCGGGCCTTTGGGGTAAATGGGCTCATATTTAGGACATGACATGTAGTAGAGACAGTAATAATTGATTTGTTTTGTTACACTGCAGCTGTAGCATTGAGTGCAGCAGGTACAAGCAGAGTGGTGGTGCGACCCTTCAGGTAATGCCAGTGATGCTGATCCCCTAAAGCTGTAACAGCAAACGCTTAAAAATGTGTAATGACTTGTTGCAGTTATGGGGGAGCCTTCAGAGGATCCTGTTCTCCAACCTGTGGCCACCCCTCGCCTTTGGGAGACCAGCTCTGTGTCATTACAGTGTGTAAGACATACACGGCTTAAAGTTACTTTAAATAAAGTTAAAGTGAAACTAAGAGGATAACTCAGAAGATTTAAAGCTGCTTCTCATGTGCAGGCGTCTCCTGCAGGCTGTGTGGTGAGCACTGACCGAAGCACTGCGTGTAGAGCTCCCTGCGCACGGGGCACAGCCCGGTCTCCCGCGCCTGCCGCTGCTGCAGCTGCCGGTCCAGCTGCTCCTGCAGCATCACCACATCCCGGCGGGTGCTGGGCTCGGTGGACACCTCCTGCACCCAGAGCTTGTGCGCCTCCTGCCATTCCCTGCCAGAGAAGAACAGGCCGTTACCGGAGTCACCGGGCGCCCCCCGGGCGCTGCGGGCCCCGGCCCGGCCCCGCTCACCGCGGCGGCAGGATGGCGTTCAGGAGCTCCTGCGGCTGCTGCGTGCCGGAGCTTCCCGGGAAGGTTCCCTTCAGCGGGAGACTCTGCGGGAACAGGAGAGGACAGCGCCGTAGGAGCGGGCAGGGGACCGCGCTATTCTCCTGCGTGTCCCCCGTCCCCGCTCACCCCCGGGGAGACCTTGTCCCCTCGCCGGGACACCAGGACGGGCGGGCAGTACCGCAGCAGCGACTCCGGCGGCGCCGCCATGGCGGCCGCGGCCCTGTCACCCCTGTCACCATGGCGATCGCGACGCCGCCGCCGCGCGCCGCCCCGCGCAGGCGCAGCAACGCCCGGGCGGAAGAGCCTCGAGCGGAAGTGGTCGCGGGCCGGAAGTGGCGGCACTTCCTGTCGGGACGGGCGCCATGGAGGCGGCGGCGGAGGAGCGGCGAAGAGAGCGGCGGCGGCGGCGGGAGGTGGCAGTGAAGACCGAGCGGCGAAGCCCCCGGCGCAGCGCGTCGCCTCCAGGCGAGGAGCGCCGAGGCCCGGCAGGGTCGCGCGCGGGGAGCCGCGGTAGCAGGTAAGGAGGCCCGGCCGCTCGGCCCCACGCTCGGCCCGGCCCCGCCGCTCAACCCTTCCCGTGTTCCCCAGGTCGCCCAGGCGGAGAAGTCGGTCCGGGCGGAGGAGCCGCTCCCCGCGAGGCAGGAGGAGCCGCAGCCACAGCCCGCACCACGGCACTGTGAGGGTGAAGCAGGTGAGTGGTGGTGTCGGTACAGCGGGGCCCTGCGGGCGCCGCAGCGGACGCAGTTCCCGGAGACTCGGCTTTGCCGGATACGGAACGCTCCTCTTCACTTGTAGGTTCAGACTGGGCCCTGCATGGTGTCCCGTGAGCAGAGGGAGGGTCTGGGCGAGTCAGGAGCTCCCGCTGCCCAGCTCAGGCTGTGTCATCAGTGACTGGAGCTCCTAGTCGAGTCCAGTTCTTGGGATATGTGTCCTTTGGCCGGAGCAGGTTACGCTGCCTGTTTCTGGTACTTTATTTGATGCAAATTGTGGGAACCCAAGGATTTTGGCAAGAAAACCTGTTCCATGTTGCATTAGAGCAGCACGCACATGAAGTAGCATGTGTTTTCCCAGTGTATAATTGGGATTTTCTGAAAGGCCAAGGTAGATGTGCTGCCCTTTCATTGTGATTGTCCCTTCCAGGAGCGAGATGATCACTGTCGCAGGGGGAATGAGGAGCGAAAGCAGAGGCACCTGTCAGAGCAGGAGCACCGCAGGGACAGGAGCGGTGACCGGGACAGGCACAAGGACCACTCAGACAGAAAGAAGAACCCCGGTGACAGGCCGGGAGGCCGCGGCCATGAGCGGGACACGCAGAACCTGCGCGAGCAGCAGGCAGAGAGGGAGTTCTACAACGAGAGGAGGCGAGAGCACCGGCAGGGCACTGAGGGCAGCGGTGACCAGAATGCAGAGCCCTGGCAGTCAGAGAGCAAACCCAAAGAAAAAGCTGCTGCAAACAAAGAGAAGCCAAGCTTTGAGCTCTCAGGGGCACTGCTGGAGGACACCAACACATTCCGGGGGGTGGTGATCAAGTACAGCGAGCCCCCCGAGGCGCGCATCCCCAAGACGCGCTGGCGCCTGTACCCCTTCAAGAACGACGAGTTCCTGCCTGTGATGTACATCCACAGACAGAGCGCCTACCTGCTGGGCCGGCACCGCCGCATCGCCGACATCCCCATCGACCACCCCTCCTGCTCCAAGCAGCACGCCGTCTTCCAGTACCGGTGAGCAGCCTGGGGAGCTTCGGGAGCAAAGCAGCTGTCCTGGTTTGGAGGATGGGTGTTTGCTAAGAAAGGCAGGAGCCTCTCTGAAATGGAGAATGTAAACACCTTCCCTCCAAATTATGAACTTTTGAAATTAAGGGGTTCTCAGGCAAAGATATGGGAATTAGGAATAGCAGTTCTTTACTAAGAAAATTAAAATAGAAATACAGTGCTACAAAGAACAGAGTCAGAATCCAAGCTGAGACCCGTCAGTCAGTCAGGGTGTTGGCAGCAGTGCCATTCAATGGTGGCTGCATCCTCCTGCAGTGACAGATGTGCTTCAGTTGGAGCAGTGCTCCTGGACAAGGTGCAGATTTCCTCCAAAGGTCCAGTGATGATGTGGAGAAGTCCGGTTTTCCTCGGAAATCCAGTGGAAAAAAGGGCTCCCTTGGTGTCCCAAAATCTCAGTTTTTATCTAGGTAGGAAAGACTTGGCTCCCTTGCCTGGGTGGAGCATCTCCTGATGGGCTGATGGAATTTTATCAGTCCCACAGTGGGACTCAATGGCCATTAACAGGAGAGATCTCCCTGAAGGAAGGAATGGGTTGTGAAAAGATAAAGAAAACTGCCCCACCTGGTTTATAAAATATGGCCATTAACAGGAGATGTCCCCTTTGGAAATAAAGAGAACTGTCCCACCTGGTTTCAATGGATGGCCCATTAGCAGAATATCTCCCAGGGAGATCAGGATCACTGCCCCACCTGGTGTCAATAGATGGTGATAGAATAGATACTTTGGTCACATCCTGTATTGTAACCCAAGACACCCATACAGAGCAAACGCCTTCAGTGGGTGGCTGGGAGGGGCGAGTGTGCTGTCAGCACGTTAGAAATGGAGTTTGTGTGGCTGCTGCAGATCATCCCAGCGGTGGCCAAATATATCTGAAATAACTGTAATTCAGCTGCAAGCAGAGAAATCACATAGCAGGGTTAGACACAGCATGGGGCTGGAATAACCAGGTGTGATTGGCAGTAAAAGCATTTCAAGGAGAGGTTTGTTGGTTTGGGCTCTCACAGTGAGGGCAGCTGTGCTGTGATGCACAGGGGGCTCCTGCTGCTTCTGCCAGCACTGTCTTTTGGAGAACATCTGTCCCAATGCAGGAGTTGCTGTGTTACAGAATCACTGGGTTGGAAGAGATCTTCAAGATCATCGAGTCCAACTCATGCTCTTAACACCTCAACTAAACCATGGCACCAAGTACCACATCCAGTCTTTTCTTAAACACATCCAGGGATGGTGACTCCACCATCTCCCTGGGCAGACCATTCCAGTATTTTATCACTCTTTCCATGAAAAACTTTTTCCTAATATCCAACCTGTATCTCCCCTGGCACAGCTTGAGACTGTGTCCTCTGGTTCTGTCAGTGCTGCTTGGTGAAAGAGACCAAGCCCCTGAGCACAGCCACCTTACAGGGAGTTGTAGACAGTGATAAGGTCACCCCTGAGTCTCCTTTTCTTTAGGCTGAACATCAGAAGTTTAGGGAACAATTCAACCTCTCTCAAAATCTGCTCTGTCTCACAGTTTCTTGTTGCTCTCTTTGTCCTGTTCCAATCTTGGCACAGATAAATGTTCACTGCACAAACCCACCTGCCTGCACAATTTCCATCTCAGCCGCTTTTGGAGCGCATTTCCTGTCTCCCTGATGGCTCAGGCAGTGGTTTTGTTTTCCAGGCTGGTGGAATACACCCGGGCTGACGGCACCGTGGGCCGCAGGGTCAGGCCCTACATCATCGACCTGGGCTCGGGGAACGGCACCTTCCTCAACAACCAGCGCATCGAGCCCCAGCGCTACTATGAACTCAAGGAGAAGGACGTGCTCAAGTTTGGCTTCAGCAGCAGGGAGTATGTCCTGCTCCACGAGTCCTCAGATAAATCTGAGGCCAATGCAAAGGATGATGATGAGGATGAGGAGAAGGAGGAAGAGTCTGACAGTTAACGGATGAGGAAGAAGTTGGGGAGAGGCAGAGGAGAGAAGCTCCTTGCAATTGAATTGGACTGGGATGTGAACACGGAGCATTGCAGCACTGATGCCTCTTGTTGCCTTAAAGTCCTTTCTCTGTTGCTGGTCTGTTCCATAGTTTGTTTTGGGGGGCTTTGCTTGTTGTTCATTTTTGATAGTTTTGCATATCAGGAAATACAGCTTTACTTTTATTTTATTTTATTTTTCTCCCAAGAAGCCGAAGAGCACCTGGACACGAAAGCTCTGATGCTGGAAACCCTCCACAGATGTTGCCAGACTCTTCCAGCAAACCTTGTCAAACACAGCATCTGGAAAATTATTTTTATGACTGGTTTTGTTATACCCTTTGAAAGTGCTACAGACTGAAAGGTTAGTTAGAGAATACCTGATGCACGTCCTGTTCCGTAGTTTGCCAAAATCCTCTGCCTTTTGGGAGTTCTGACAGGAGAATTTACCTGGATCACTGCTAAAGTGGCAGAAATGTGGCAAAGACCCTCCTGTATTTGTATGTTCTGGGTGTTTAATTTGCCTCCTGGTGACTGAGGGACTGGCATTTCACTGGAATTCCCCCTGGAAATCACAAGGGAATGTGAAACAGTTCCTGGAGTTTCAGGTGGTGAAACTGTGACCCAAGTTCCCTGTTCCCACACTTGATGCTGAAACTGTCCTGGATGTGGAGTGTCTGCTTTGAAAGCTGGAGCCATTATTCTTGACCTCACCCCAGGGTTTGTTTGTGTCACACAGGAACACCTTTGTTAGGGCGACATGTTTTAACCAGTTTGCACTATTTAAGTTCTCTTTTTATAAAAGCTTCCCCAAGTCCCTTGTTTAACCCAGTGAAGAAGTCAGTGTTTAGGGAGAGAGGCACCAGTCGCACTCACTGGGAGCTGCAGAGTCTCTGGTGTCTCCTCCACGTTGCTTTGTGTTCAGTGTGCGTGTCCCACACTCGAGCTGGCTGTTTGTGCTCTCACCTGTTTGTCCCTGCTGTGTATGGACTGTACACAAAGGTGCTTGTTGTACACATTGGCGGTGTAAATACGGGGCATTGCTGTGGGGTTTCAGATGGGTAGGATGGGGTTTCAGGAGGAGGAGCTCCTTTATATCTACTCCAAGGGTTTTTAAATATACAATTTGTAAATTTAACCATGATTGCTTTCAGTTGTAATATTTTTCTAGTGTCTTTTTTTTTTTTTCCTCAGAAGAAATGAAGTTTCAGTACTTGTTTCTGTAGTAAAGAAACCAAATCAATTAAAAACTGCACAGTTTGTATCCTGGAGAGGCTGTGAGCACAGCAGGTTTGTATCACTCCCCTTGTCGGGCCTTTGTCACCTGAGTGTGGCCAGGGTGGCTCATTCTGTGTCCCTGACACGTTCACACAGCAATGTGAAGTGACACAATTGTACTGCAAAAGTGCAAACTGCCCCCAGTGTCACTGCAGAGGACTGGAGTGACACAGTTTAGTAGGATCCTAGAAAGGTTTGGATTGGAGGTGTCAGGAAAATTAACCCACAAACACCAGAAAGGAGACAGAGGAGCCCTGAAACTTTATTGGAATAAAGGGAGAGGCCATGGTGCATTCCCCCTGGGATCTCTCAGGTTTTTGGAGAACGCAGCCTCCTTTTTATCCCAATTTCCCAGCTGCATTTCCTTCTCTCTTTCCCCTTGAGAGGTGCAGACTTCCCCAAACAGCCAATACAGACCCCCTTCAAATGTATACTCCCCACCCCCCTTTTTCTTTTCCTGTGGAATTTATAGTTCTTCCCATTGTTTCTTTCATCTCTCAGTATCCAATTTTATGTATTTTATCAGCAGACCTACAGAAGATCTGAAAAGACAGGTCTCTAATTCTATTTATCAATCAGTGGAATCCTTCCCATTGTTTTTTTTTATCTCGCTTCTAGTTTTATTTACCCATAGTTTGTTTGTAGAGACAAATCCCTCGTTCTTTTCAGAGGGACCCTAAAGAATCATGGAATACCTCAGTTATAAAGGCTGGTAAAATCACGGAATATTTACATTTTTAAGGCCAGTAAAATCACAGAATATTTAAATGATTAAGGGTGGTAAAATCACAAAATATTTAAATTATTAAGGCTGGTCAGATCACAGAATAATTAAATTATTAAGGCCAGTAGAATCACTGAATATTTAAATTATTAAAGCCGGTAAAATCACGGAATAATTAAATGATTAAGGCGGGTCAAATCACAGAATATTTAAATGATTCAGGCCGGTAAAATCAACCAATGTACAAATGATTCAGGCCGGTAAAATCACCCAATATTTAAATTTCCAAGGCTGGCCCAGCCGGGGCCCCGCCCCGCCCGGCCCGGCAGCGCCCCCAGCGGCCGGCGGCGGCAGCGCCGCGCCCCGCCCCGCGCAGGCCGCGCCGCCATGGCCGCGCTGCACGCCAAGGCCGGCGGGCCCCCGCAGATCCCGGACACCCGGCGGGAGCTCGCCGAGCTGGTGAAACGCAAGCAGGAGCTGGCGGTGAGCGCCGGGGAGGGGGTGGGTGCCATGCGGGAGGCAGCGGAGCGGCTGCGGGAGCGGCGGGGCCGCAGCGGCGCGGCCGGGCCTGCTCCATGCGCGGCCGTGTTCCCGGCAGGAGACGCTGGCAAACCTGGAGCGGCAGATCTACGCCTTCGAGGGCAGCTACCTGGAGGACACGCAGATGTACGGGAACATCATCCGCGGCTGGGATCGCTATCTCACCAACCAGAAGTGAGTGCTGGAGGCGCTGCCCACCTGCCCGGCCCCCCCCACCCCCGCCCTCCCGGCCCCGCCATCGCGCCTGTCTCTGTTGCAGGAACTCCAACAGCAAAAACGACCGGAGGAACCGCAAGTTCAAGGAGGCCGAGAGGCTCTTCAGCAAGTCCTCGGTCACATCAGCAGCGGTGAGTGCCGGGATGGGCAGGTGGGATGAGCTCTGTGCCCTGTGCTCACCCCTCTCCATATCCCTGTCTCCATTCCCATCCCTTTCCTTGTCCCATTCTTGTTTTATCCCCATCCCATCCCAGTCCCTTGGTGCCTCAGTCCTGCCGTCATCACCTGCAGAATGATTTCCCCATTTGAAGTCCCCTACCTGCCCTGGCTCCTTGCCCTAAGCATCCCCATCCCACCCTGCATCCTCTTCCACAGTCTCTTTCCTGGGTGCCTGGGGGGTGGGAGGATGCCTGTCACTGCTGTCACTGCTGTCCCCTGGCTTTGTCTGTGCCCTAGACCCCCACAGTCACTTCAGAGGGACATGTCTGTGTGACCTGGGCTCCGTGCTTTGAGCACTGGGGAATGAATCCCTGCTTGGCTTGACATGCCGTTTGGTTTTTCAGGCTGTCAGTGCGTTAGCTGGAGTCCAGGACCAGCTCATTGAGAAGCGTAAGTCACTTTGTCATTTTTCTCTGAATTTGGGAAGAATTACACTCTCCCCACCATACAGCCCTGTCTCAGCCTCCCAGATCTGGGCTGGACTTGGGCTGCTGTTCCCAATCCCTGTGTCTGCTGCCCTCAGGCTGCTTCTGGCTGTTTACCATCCAAGTTCTTTCCATGCTCAGCAGGGTTGTGTTGTTTGTGAAAGGGATTGAAATGGGTTTGGTGCTCTTTGGAGGAAGAGGCTGGATGAGCTGAAGCACTGCATCGCTGTTGTCACAGGAGATGTGAGGAGGGACCACTCACCTCCAGAATACTGAAAACATTTCAGTGATCAGCACCAAATAGGAAGTGGTTCCTCAGTGCTGAGGAGCAGCTTCTTGTCCATCATGCAGAGTTGTTTCCCAGGCTCTGTGATTCACCTGCTGGTGCTGCAGGGCTCAGGTGTCTCTGCTGCTGTTCTGGGGTTGTTTCTCTCACTCAGGGCTGTGCCAGGGCAGCCAGGAGCTCACCTGGGTTTGTCCTACTCTAGGGGAGCCAGGCAGTGGCACAGAGAGTGACACTTCTCCAGACTTCCACAACCAGGAGAATGAGCCCAACCAGGAGGATGCTGAAGAGCTGGATGGCTCCATGCAGGGTGTGAAGCCCCAGAAAGCTGCTTCCTCCACCTCCTCTGGGAGCCACCACAGCAGCCACAAAAAGAGAAAGAACAAAAACAGACACAGGTCAGTGGGACCAGCAGCCTGCTCACCACACCTGGACAGTTGGCTGGGAATGGATTGAATTTATTGTCTGAGGGGTGGTAACATGTTGAAATAACATAGCTGGGGTCAGTTGGGTGGTTTTCTTGGTTTTGGAAGAGGAGGGGAAGGTGCTGAGGAAGTTAAACAAGCAGCACAGGGTGCTCACTCCAGCTGTGGCACAGCTGTGCTTCTGGGCAGCTTCTCCAGCTCTGCCATCTCTCCAGGATAAAGCTTATTCCTTCCAGCAGGTCCTGACCTCCTGAGCTTGCTGCTTGGTTTCTGCAGAGCCCAGTAGGACAGGAATGTTAATGCTTTCTTTGAAGGAGGGTGGAAAGCAAATGGGAATGTTTTTGGGGTTTTGGACACTCCCAGTGTCTGGATTTCCCTTCCAGCTCTCACATCCCAGCTGAATGTCAGTGCTGACATAGGGGTCTTGCTGTGTCACCTTCACCTCAGAGTGTTTGTTATTAAACTGACTTGAAATTCATGTGAAACAGATTCCTTGAACTCTTTCCTGGTTGGATTTACCTGTTCAGCTCTGCCCCTAAGGCATAATGAGGGCGATGAGCTGGTCCCTGTGCCCTCAGCCCAGGCTGCTGGCAGTGACAGAGTCAGGAGGAAAACCTGGGACAGGAGACACTGCAGAGCTGTGCCCCTCTGCAAGGATTGCTGAAGCTGGGGCCGAAGGATTTCACAGAAATCCTGGAGCTTTTAAAACTCCCCAGTGTCTGTGCTGGCCCTGAGCTGTTGGCTGTGCCTAGGGACAGCCCTTCTCCTTAAGGGACCTGCCATGCAATTAGAGAAAGGGTTTGAAGTGGTGAAAGTTTACGGGGGGGGGGCTGGGGACAGTTGGGGTGGGGACACGAGGTAGGTACAATGCTTGAAAAATGCTTAACTCGTTTTTTTGCCTTCATTAAGTGTTGAGTCATTAGCATGTCTTTAATTTTTAGGTCAGAATTTTTTTCCTGCAGCAGCCTGAATTGGGCAAATGTCAGAAAGGACTGGCATCCCTTTGGTTCCTCATGAGCTGGGAATCCAAAGAAGTTCAAATCTCTTTTTTTGCCTGTAGATATTTGGAAGAAGTTCAGGAATAACACAAGAAACCACATCCGTGAGCAAGTCCAGAGAAACTACCTGTAAAACTGAAGTACAGCTTAAGAAAACTGCCATTTCAAACAAATTATAAAATATTCTCCCTGGACAAACCATGGCCAACAACATGGTGGGGTGCAGGGCAGGTGCTGGAACTGACATAAATCCCTTTGCTCCGGTCCATGACCTGGACTTCAGAGACAGGAGCTGGGGGGAAGCTGCTCCCCAGCAGGTTGTGTGGCTCTGGGTTCCTTCACATCCCCTCTCAGCAGCTTGGGCTGCTGCTGCCAGGCTGAGCTGTTGGACAGAGGAGCCCTGCCCTGCTCAGCTGTGGCAGCTTCTGTTGCCAGGGTCAGACACTCCGAGGGGCTCAGTGAGGCAGGAACCGACTGTTTGTAATGCTTAGCAGGGCCAGATAGAAATAATTTTAAAAAAGATTAAAAAATAATTAAATTTGTCTGTAATAAAAGCTCTTTTAAAATTGTGATTGCTGTTACTGACTATCCCCTAAATTTTGGCAGGCAAGACCAAACAATTCTCAAGTATATTTAGGCTAAAAAACCCCAGCAACAACCCAGTCCCTGATCGTGCAGCAAGGGTGTTCCAGGCCCTAGAACCCCACAGGTGCTTGGGTCTGTCCCCTGAGGGGCATGGCACGAAAAAGAGAAAAAATAAAAAGCAATGTTGGCTTCTGTCTTTATTCAGAAGCTCTTCCATTTCCTTTGGGTTTCACTCCCCAGTTCCTGGAGTACTGGGAGGTGCTGGGGAAGGGCCTTGCAGGAGCCTCACTGGGATTCCTGGGGGGCCAGCATGGGAACCTTTGGCTGCAGGAGCCTCACTGGGGTTCCTGTGGGATCAGCACAGGGACCTTTGGCTGCAGGAGCCTCACTGGGGTTCCTGTGGGGTCAGCATGGGAATCTTTGGCTGCAGGAGCCTCACTGGGGTTCCTGTGGGGTCACCACAGGGATCTTTGGCTGCAGGGGCACACATGGCCTCAGGTGTGGCCTCTGCTCCCTGCCACACACAGCAAGGCCAGCGTGGATGTTCTGTGTGCTCTGCTGTTGTCACAGCTGACAAGTGTTGGAGGGAGCCCAGTGCTGTTTCCTCTGAGCAGTGCAGTCCTGCAATGGGATTCCATGAATCCTTCCCCACTGGTGTCAGCTGTGGGCACTGCTGTGTCTGTCTGGAGGCTGTGGCACTTTTAGGAGGGGGTGGGACAGTCATCAAACTGCTCAGCTCTGCCCAGACGTCCCTGGGCCACCACTGTTGGGGACAGTAGTGCTTGGGGATGTGGGGGAACAGCCCAGTGCAGGTTGGGCACCGAGTTCGGGGTCACCTCTGCCTGAACCAGCTTTGCCTTGCCCTGGCACCCAGCGCCCTTCCCAGCTCCCCAAACCCACCCTGCTTCCTGACCCCTCACTGTGGGTTCCTCTGCTGCCCCTGAGTGAGCTCTGCCCTCTGTGGGTCTGGCAGCTGCCCCTCTTTCAGCTCCTAAAATGCCCTGCATAAACCACCTCTGCTAACACCTCTTGTTCCCAAAAATCCAGTGGGGAGGGGGACTCTGCAGTGCCAACCCGGAGTGCTTTTTGTGTCCAGTCCTGGTTAAGATATCTGAAAAACTTGATGGTGTTTGAACACTGGCATCATTATTTATTTAATTTTACTTTTTTAGCAATCTCTCTAGGGTGGCTAATCAATTAATTGATTTAATTCGTTAGTATATTAATTTCTATTGCTTTCTTCCTTTCAAATGCTGCCCCTCAGCCCGTCTGGCATGTTTGATTATGACTTTGAGTAAGTTTGACTTGAATTAGTACTTGTGCTGTGTTGTTAGTGTGTAGACACCGATGTGCCTTTTGAGACCTCGCTAACCCCTAGTTTATCTGTTTAATTGTAGGTATGTATATTAGGTTAGGCTGGGAAGTTTTTTTTAAAAACAGAAAAGCGTGATGGAGGTAACATTTTATTTAATAACTTCAGCAAATTGTAAATTAACTTCACTCTTCTTTACCTTTCTGTTTCATATTTAAATAGATAAATTTTTTAACTTTAAAGCTTAGTTTAAAAACTGATTCTTTTGGCTTTGCTGCTTAAGGAGATAAGTATAGACTTGGATATTTCCTTTTGGAAAAATGTACTAAACTCAGTAACTTTGGCTCATATAATCCCTGTCATCCTAACTCCTCTCTATCCAAGTAAATAACTCTCACTATGTCTGGCTAATTACTTGTGCACAGTTACACCTCTGGCAGATTAAATTAACATAGAGCATGCCTAGTTCCCCTTGTTCACCTGCCTAAGTGCCCTGTGATTGACTGTGCCCCTTGATTAACTCTGTCTGGGAGTGGATGGAATCTGCTTTTTTGGCAAATAATGAGTGTCCTCTGCTGCTCTCATGCCCAGTAACCCTGGGAACAGCGCCCTGGCTCAGCCAGTTGGGAATGGATGGATTAACCATAGTCTGTCGTAGCTGTGCCCTGTGCAGTAGCTCTGGTGCTGGGTCAGGTATTGACATGGACGTTTCTCTTGTCTTTCCAACCACAGGATTGATCTCAAGTTAAACAAAAAGCCAAGAGCTGTAAGTATCCGTGCTCTGTGTGTGTTTTCATTGCTCACTGGAGGGGCTGGCTGGCTCCCAAGCTTTAAAAACCCTCCTCCTGCTGCTGTCATTTGAGTTCTTACTGTCGTGGTTGAGGAGTCACAGTGTGAGATCAGCATTGTCCCCTGGCTGTGACAGCAACTGAGCCCAGGTGGGCTGTTCTGAGCCCAGATCACTCCTGTGTGCTTCTCATGGAAAAAGCTGCTTTGCATCCTGTTATCTTGTCATGATCTGGAGCATCAAAAGCATCTGCTTTGAGTTGATACTCAAGGCTGGAAGGGTCCAGCCTTTTCAGCGTTTAGCTGCAGGAAAAAGATGTGTTTAGCCTGCAGCTAGTGGTGTGTGAGATGAGAGAGGACTGAGACTCCCCAGCTCCAGGAGCTGAACCAGAGGTGGGAAGTGTTAACCTTGCATATGCTGTCCTTTCTCTGCAGGACTACTAGAGCCATCAGTGCTGATGCTCCTGGGATTTAGGTCTGTGCCTCCCCACTGAGAAGCCCTGAAGCAGGATGGCAACTGCAGCAGGAGTGACTCACTCCAAGGGACTTGGATGGGGGGAGGAAATCCTGGACCATGTACTTTGCATCATTTTTGAATCACCTGAGTTGCAGGAAGACAAAGGAGGTGTAGTAGTTGTAGTAGTTCTGAATTCCTGACTCTTCTGTGCTTCCACCTTGGTCGGGAACTTCCAGAAGTGACTGAAACTGCTGCCCCCTGTCACCTGCAAACCCACAGAGGCATTTCCTTTTCCACTGGAGCTGGGCTAGCACTCAGTGTGTCCCATCCATGTTGTGAGACTTAGATTACTTTTGTTGCTGATATTTAGCTTTGCAGGTTGTTTTTTTTGGTTTTGTCATGTTTTGTCAGTTTTATTGTGCTTTTTTTAAAGCTGAACTGTATAGTTACAAGTTGACTTCAGGTTTCTTTGTTTAGTCCATATAGTGGAAAGTTCTTCATTTTGTAAAGCAGCTCTTTTGATTCTTACTTAAGCAGAGAAGAAGGTAGTTTAACCCTTTTCTCTTACTTTCATTTGGAACACCATCTCCTGATACTCCTCAGTGTGTTAGGTGCAGGAAGGGCCAGAGCTCAGAGCCAGCTCTTCGCTGTCGCTGACTTTGGGTGGGTTCTCTTTTTAATACAAACTTCTGTCATTTGTACATAAACAATAAAAGTTCCATGTTCGTCTCTTCTCATGGTTTATTCAGTCCAAACTTTGACTCCTGGTGCTTTTTAAGGTCCACCTGCTTTATGGGGGCTTTGCTGGAATTTTTCCCCTTTGGCTCTGGAGCTGTTCCTGTTCTGTGTCCCATGGGAGGTTCTCTTGGTGCTTTCTTCTCCTCAGGGTGGCTGTAAGGCAGGGAGTGCCAGGCTCTGATCTGTGTTTGATGCTGCTGCAAGGCAGCTTTGGGATGTGCATGGTTCTGCTGCTGAGGGTATTGCTTGCAGATCAGGGATGAGCTGGCTGGATTGTCCCTGGAGCAGGACAGAGTGAGGGCTGGGAGCTTCTCACAGCAGCCAGGTCAGAGCCTTGGTGTTGCTGATGTACTGAGCTTTGCTTCACTCAGCATGGGGAGTTGCTGGGATGTGTTTGTGTAACCCCTGCTGCTAGAGGGAGATGTGGGAAAGGGAAAAGGTCCCACTGAGTTCCCAGAGTGTGCACAGCCCTTGGAACAGCTGTGGATTCGTGTGTTCTGCTGCACCTCTGCTCCCCTGGGGTTCGGGGTTTTCCTCAGCTCTGCAGGCACCAGCAGTGTGCAGGAGCAGAATTCTCCTTTGGGCTGAGCCTGATCTGGGGATCAAGGCAGCTCCTGCTTGTTTCCTGAAGGAGCTGGCTTATCCTGCAGGGAGCTGTGTCTCTGCTCGGCGGCTGGCCGCTGCTTCTCCCCGGGGGTGGGTCGGGATAGAGCAGCTTAAAGGCCAAGCTGCAAAGCTGGCCTACTTCTGTGTTCTGAGTTAGAGAGTTTAAGTACAGGGCAGTGGAAGATCTAGGAAACAGCACAAAGTACAGGGCCTTGCTCCTCCATAGCTCTGGAATAAAGAATTCTCAGCTGATGGTTTTGATTCACTGGCCTCGGTATGAAAACAATTCTCCTGCTGTTGCTGCTCCAAGCAGGGATGGCTGCAGCACTTGGATTTCAGAGGCTGAAGTGTCTACAGCACCTCTGATCCCAGGGAAAGCTGTCAGACCTTTTTGGGTGTAAGAGCAGATGGAGTCAGAGCAGTGTGCAGGCAGGTTGTGTGGCAGGGTGGGCTCCGTGTCCCCTGTGACACACAGGGTGTGCAGGGACAGTGCAGCTGTTCCTGCCTCTGGCTGTGTCTGTCCCCGCAGCAGGGACAGCCTGTCCTGCCCGGGTCGATGTCTGATGGCAGCAGCCCGAGGGGGGCACATTGATTGGGGCACGAAGAGAAATGGCAAACCCTTGGTTCAGTGAAAGCATCAGCTGTTCCCAGCTGGGTGCTGACTCCAGCAGTGGTGCCTAAAGATTCCATTTGGCTTCTGAACACTTCTGCTTTACTTCCTAAAGAGCCTAAATGACTAAAGACCTCTGATGGCCAGTACCTGGGCACAGGAGTCAGAGAGAGCTGCACGGACCTCACCTGAATGCTAATAAAAGTAAAAACTAGTGAGTGCTTTGCTTGTGAAAGATGAATCCTGAGCAAAGAAAAGCGTAGAAAGGCAGGGCGGCCACTGCCCTTATGGACCCCAAAGGGGGAGCGTTAGGGAAGCGCTAATCCCTGCACAGCCTCGTCACCAAGAGGATTAGGCAGGAGTTCATCTGCTCGCCGCGGTGCATGGCTGGGTAAGGGGGCAGCGGGGAGGGCCAGGGGATCCCGAAACGTTCCGGTCGCCCCTCGCTGTCCCGGCCCGTGTGGGCACCGCTCCGCCAGTGCCCGGGGCAGCCCCGGCTCTCAGCCGTGTCCGCTCCGCAGGTGCCATGGGCCGGCAGCGCGCCCCGCCCGAGCGCTGCTGGACGCGGCTGCTGCGCGCCGGGGGCCGCTGGCTCCTGAGGCTCTGCGGGACCGCGCTGCGGGGGCTGCGGCGGCTCTGGAGCCTGGCCTGGGTCCGTACCACTGAACCCCCTCCCCAGGGACCTCCACCGGCTCCAAAGGCCGCCGGAGCCGGGGCGGAGGTGCTGCTGGAGTGCAGTCGCTGCTGCTGGGGTGCAATCCCTGCACCACTGCTGCTGGGGTGCAGTCGCTGCTGCTGGGGTGCAATCCCTGCACCGCTGCTGCTGGGGTTTGTTGCGGCTGCAGGGCGGGGGAGCGAAGCACCAGCGCACCCGGCTGTTCTTGGCTCGATGCGCTGCGTGGTTGTGCCCGCCCAGAGCCCTGGGGACGCGGGGACAGCGCGGCGGGCTGTGCGCTGCACAGGGCAGCTGTGAGCCGTGCCCTCCCGCAGGTGCTGCTGCTGTGCTACAAGAGCTGCTGGGACGGCGCCTTCCAGGCCACCGAGGAGGTAAAGCCTCGGTGGGACAGAGTGAAGGGCTCGCCAGCCCCGGGGACACCGCTGAGCCGGGTGACACGGCCGGCTGGGGGACATGGAGGGGGCTCCCCAGACTGGCTGGGTGCCAGAGAACAGCTGGGCTCAGCTGAGTCCCCACTGCCCATGTTGGCTTCCAGCTCGGCACAGCCCTGCAGCTTAGACTAGAGGGGAGTGAGGAGGAGGAAGTGGACTCAGATTCTGCATGGGAGCCTGGGCAGACAGGTGGGTACCTGGCCCAGGGGTGGCCCTGGGGCTGGCAGGTGTCATGGGGGAGTGGCAGGAGCTGAGCTGTGGTGCCAGGGCAGCGGCGTGGCGACGGCAGCGAGGCCGTGCTGGGGAGGCTGGAGGCTCTGGAGGCTGATGTCCGCTTCCTCTGCACCGAGCTGGGGGCTGAGAAGCTTCTGTGGAGCAGCCGGTTCCTGGAGCTGCTGCGGGAACAGCAAAGCCTGCGCCAAAGGGTGAGTGCCTGGGGGTGCCAGCCCCACGGTCCCCTCTGACCCCCCAGACCCTGTGAGTGCCTGGGGGTGCCAGCCCTACAGTCCCCTCTGACCCCCCAGACCCTCACACTCTGCTCCAGCTGCAGGAGCTGCCATGGCAGTGGAACAGTGGTGACAGCCCTGACCTGCTAGGGGAAGCAGATGACCAAAGTGCCAGTGGGAGTGAGGGAGAGAGCCCAGAAGGTAGTGGCTGGGAATTGCTGGGGAGGGGGAACCTGCCACCAGAGCTGGGGATGGGGCAGTGTACTGTCTCTCCTCTGCTGGGTGGTGATGGGCAGCCTGGGGATGGAGATGTTGGGAAAAGTCCCAGTTCTCTGCATCTATTCCCACCAGGAACCTGGCTGGGTTTTCCCAGTGCTGTTCCCTCTCCCTCCTTTCCTCTTTCCCAGAACGCCAGTGGATGGAGGCACCTCGGCAACCACGTGGCTCCATCCAGCCTGACAGGCAGAAAAAGTAAGTGCAGGTGTGAGCAGGGCCTCAGCAAATCAGGAAGGATCCACACATTGCTCCTGCCCAGGCCCTGCAGGACAGGACAGGCTGCTGCAGTCCCAGCTCTATCCCTCCATCCCTCGGTGCTGGCTGGGTCCAGCCCAGTCCAGCAGAACTGCAGCCATTTCCCAGGAGGAGGATCAGCTGGAGGCAGGTCAGGACAAGCCCCTGGCCCTGGGTCTGCCCCAGGACATGTCACAGCTGTCCCTGGGCTGAGTGAGCCCCACAGGGGCTGGCTCTGGTGAAGCCCACTGAGGATCATGCTCCTGCTCTGCTGCTTGTTGGGAGGTTCCAGGAACAAGGAGTCTGGTCAGCACTGGCGTGACAGATTGCAAAATTCACCCCCTGACTTCCTGCTTGGCCACATCCATCCTCTCCATGAGCTGCTCCTGCATGTCACAACCCTGGGCCAGCTCCTTGAGACAGCGGCCAGGGGCAAGCAGCTCCCCTAGCTGGCCAGAACAGCTGGGCCTGGGAACAGCAGCCCCACAGGGAGCTGGGCTGAGGGGCTGCCCCGTGCCCAGGCCTGGCCCAGCACAGGGGCTGCATGCACTGTTCAATACAGGCAGCCTCTCTCCATTGCTTGTGTGTGCCTGGTTTTTTCCCCAGCAGAGCTGGGACACTGCACCAGTGCCCTGTAGCAGCCCCCAGCTCTTTGGGGTGGGGGGACAGGATGAGCTCTTGCACAGCAGGGCTGGGGCCAGGCTCCAGCAGCAGGCAGGATGGGCAGGGATCTGTCCTCCCAACATGCCCGTGCAGCTCCCACATGCAGGGAACTGATGCAATGGGAATAGCAGCAGCCTGACTCACCCTGCACCCACCTGGCCCCTGCGTGGTGGAGCTGGGACATCCCCGTGCTGCTCAGAAAGAGCAAAGTGAACCAGGTCCTGCAAAAGAGCTGCTCTCACTGCCGGGTCCCTGCTGCAGTGAAACCCCAGCCTCATGCTGCACCCCCTCCCCTGCAGGAATCACAGCTCCCATGGGAGCACAGACAGCCATGGGACAAGGTCCTGTTCCTGTTGTAGCCACCATTCAACCTCTCCACGGCATTCCTTGGGCTGGAAATCCCCAGCCACGCACAGGGGCCAGGGTGCAGGAGGTGGAGGGTGACATCAAGCAGCATTAGCTGCAGCCACCAGATCTGCACCCCCTCACAGAGCAGCCCCCAGCCACAGCACCTGCAGCAAGGCAAGAGCCACCACACTGGCCACAGAAACCTTTCTCCAGCCACCACCCCAGCCAAAGCTTCCTGACCTATTGCTTAACCTGAGGCTGTATTTACTCCAACACACTTGTGCAACATCGCTCCCCAGTCCTGGCCAGCAGCCTCTGTGGCTTTGTCAGAAGGGCTGAGCAGGTTGCTGCTGCCCCAGACAGGCCTTTGGCTTCCAGGGGCACCCCCTGGCCTTGGGGAGCACTGGGGTATTCAGGGCCCTTAAGACCGACATGAGAAAAGTGAAAAGCTGTGGCTGGAGGGCAAGTGCTGACAGCATCTGACAGGCAGCACCACCATCACAACCCCATCCCATCCCATCCCATCCCAGCCTCCCCCCATGGCCCTGGGGCAGCACGCAGCTCCTCCCCAGCACCTTTCCCTTCTCCTGTATGTAACAGTGACTGCTTCCTGCAGTCCTGTCTCACAGGGAGGCTGGGCTGCAGCAGCAATTTGGGACAGAGCTGCTGCCATGCTCAGTTCATCCATTCCTCTTCATGGGAAGAGCAGCAGACCAGCACTGGGGGAACACAGGGTTGATGCTGAATCTGCTCCCACGTACAGCACCTACATCACCACACCCCATCCCCTTTCCTACAGCCTCCACAGGAACCCTTCCCATTCCTGCCTCTGAAAATGATTTCAAGTGCTGGAACTGAGCTAGCCAGATCCTGGAAACCCCCAGTGGGAGAAACCAGCTGAGTCCAAATGGAAGTTCAGGGAGCAAAGGCAGCAGGACCAGGGAGAGGTGAGCAAGCCCTGGAGAGCAGGCTGACCTGCTTGGAGGAACCAGCGTGTCCTAAATCTTAGCACGAGGCTTCTTCAGTGGCACACAGCTGACAGGATGAGGGCTGGGAAGCCCCTGAGCACAGGAAACCTTCAACAGCCCCATGTGTGACCTCCTTCCTCCTGAGACACAGATCTGACCCAGTTTGGCTCGCCCAGGAACACGAAGCAAACACCCAGCAGTTGCAAATGGCTCTACCTCCAAGGCCCAGGAAGTGCTGATGCACCCCAAAAATCCAACCTGAACAGCCTCAGCAGGGGTGCCAAGGTGTGCAGGCAGGCAGCCCCACCACTCCTGGCACTGAGGAGTGTGTAGGGGGAAAAATGTGCAGCAGCAACAGTTCCAATCAGCATTCCCATCTCCCAAATGTCTGGTACCACTGTGAGCTTGGGAAATGTGCACACAGAACTTGGTGTGAATGAAGGAGAAAATTCAGAGCACAGCAGTGGGATGGTGGCTGGGCTTGCTGGCTGCCCCAGCAGCACACACAGCAGCTTGGGGGAGATGAACCAGATCTGTGTCAGGCCTTGACCCTCCCAAACTACTCCCTGTGCCCCCAGGACTGTCACTGCAATAGAAACATCACAACCAGAGAGTCTGCTCCAGCTCTGCCTCTCCTAGTTGTGAGAATGAACCTCTGCACTTTTGCACTGATTCCTTGCAGCCTTGAAAGATGCAAAAACAATAATTTACCCCTCTACACAACCTGTAAAACTAGATTTACCTATTGTCTTTTACAGGAACACCAGCCTTAAAATCCCTCCTTTTTCAACTGCAGATCCCATTACAGACAGCAGCAAACTCCTCACGTGGCTCAAGGTGTGCTCAGATCCCTGACACCACTCCATCCCCTCCCACCACACACACACACAGAGCCACACGAGCTCTGTCACTGCAGTGACGTCCTCTGAGGCTTCCTCTCCCACAGTCAATAAAGACTTCAGCCTGGGAGGTTTGTTTTGAAATGCAGCTGGTCTCTGGGAGCACTTGCTTCCCTGGTTTCTGATTAACCAGAGAGTCATTGCCCTGTGGTAAATGAAGAGCACAAGTTTCAATACACACCATAAAGTTATTTAACCAGCGAGATAAGAACACGCTGTGCTGCAGTGGAGCAGATGGGAGGGGAAGATCCTTACACCACAATGTAAGCAATGATATTCCTGCTGTATTTCCAGCCCATAAATCTCCAGAGCAAAATCTGGACATGGTGCCATTCATATATTCCACACTCAACATCTGACACAGATGTCCTGTAACTGGATAAAATGCGCTGTGGAATTGCCCCTTAAAGCCAAACAGTGCACACCGATTCCAGAACTGCCAGGAGTGTGCTGTGCTTCAGCACCCATGACACCCACACTGTGGAGCTGAGTGAGAGCCAGCACTGCTGCTCATCCCACCTGCCCTGCTGTGCCTGCCCCAGGCCCTGAGCAGCCCCGGTGGAGCCAAACAAGCAGCAGACACAGCACATGCCCTTATCTGCCAGGGCACATGGATGTTTTGGTCTCACTCCATTGATTAACAGCCTGTCAATAAGCAGCCCTCAGACTGCACACAGAGATCAAAGCCTGCCAGAGAACCCCAGGGAAGAATTTTTCTGACTTCCCTGGAAAGCCAACCAAAATGTTGACTGTTCTTCCACAAAGCCACCAGAGACCAAGTATGTCAACTCAGCAGTTTTTATTTATATAACACAGTTCTTCTTTGCCAGGGCTGTCACTGGCTGTTCAGTACATGACTATAGTGCATAGTGATACAGAAAGTTTAGCAAGTGTCAGCTGGGGAGTACAAAATGTTAATTTTCTCACTGCAAGAGAGGCAGCAGATACCAACATTCTACCAGAAACCCAAACCCACCTTACCAAGTAACACATGGCTGAGGTGAGAACAGCATTGATTAAAACTGCAAGCAGCAAGGTGCTGAACAATAACATTAAAAACCTTTTTTTTCTGTCATTTACAAATATGCAAAGTATCAGGTTACTTAAAATTAAGAAGCATTTTGCTTACTAACATGAAACATTACTAATTTGTAATGTATCATTATTAACCAGGTATACAGGTTTCTGTGTCCCTGTGGTCTCATGGCACATGGTGCCAGTCTGGACAGGTCATTCCTTGGACATCAGAGGGAAGAGCAGGAACAGACAACACTGCTCCCAGGAGGGTTTCAGGACCAGCTGCCTTCCGCTCTCCCCTTCCTAATTTGCCACTCAATAACCTGGGTTTAACCACAGAAGGGCGTATTGTATTTAGATAACAACAACACACACAGATACAATGTGTATCAACAAATCAACTGCTTCTGGCCTGCGAGTGCCAGGAACACTTCTGCATTCCTTGCACAGCAAAATTCCATGGCCAGAACCAATTACTACAGCAATTGGGTTTGCATATTTAAAATCTCTTACAGTACCTACAACAGAAAACATCTTACAGAGTAAGAGGAAATGAAACGGGAACAGTCTTGCCAAATAAGTCTTACTCTACAATTCTGGATGCTGCCCTAGTTGGGCACAGCCAAAGGACAGGGGAGTTTTTGGTGAGGAAGAAGATGAAGCAACAGCTTTACAGCACAAAATATTAAAGACTCCTCAGGAAGGCCCCTGGCAGCAGTCCAGATGTGACTGCAGCTGTTCTATTGCTGTCTGAAGGCAAAAGGCACAACATAAATGCTAGTCAGTGCTGCACAGAGCCAGCCTGGGACAGGGACAGTTCCAGAGCAGCACTCCCAGCATGTTCAGCTCACCCACCTGCTGTGACCCTGCAGTTGTCAGCACATGCCCAACACACAACTCACAGCTCTGCAGCAGTGTCCTGCTACTCCTCCTGAGCAAGGACAGCTCCTGGGAGCTGAGCAGCTCACGGAGCACCTGTGGTCCATGTGGCACAATTACCTCACCTCAGGAAGATAAGCTGAGGTGGGAGGGATGTGGAAAACATCATTCAAGAAGTACACCAGTAAAACCAGTTGGATAAATCCAGCTTCAGATTACATTAATAACCCAGCATTTGCCACAGATCTGAATGGTGGGATTTAGAAAAGAGGCTTAGTCAGGACCTAACAAAAGCATTGACAAGGCATTTGGGTCCTCAGAAACTAGCCTTAGGCCACTACAAAGGCAGCACCCATTTCTCTCACATCCAGTTACAGACAACTGCAGGAATTCAGGGTGTGTCAGACTCCCATGAACCCCAAGGGAATAGTCCTGCTCTAGAGCGGCAGCCTGCCTTCCTGCTCAGCAGCCCCTGGGGAAGGTGGCTTGCTGGGGTGTTGTCACCTCTCCCACAGGCACGCAGTCAGAGCTGGAGAATGTGTTGTGAGCACACCACATCTGGCATAAGCCTCCAGCTGGAGCCCAGTACTTCCAAAGGAATAAGGAGCACTCAGAAGGCATCTGTGGCAGCAGCAGAGGCAAAAGCAGCCCCTCAAGCTCTCCCAGGGCCAGGCTGCCCTCGGCACCTGCCTCACATCCCCGGGTTCTGGGCCTTGTAGGTGAGGATCTCTGCTGCCAGCCTCTGGGGGTCCAGCAGCTGGGGGAAGCGGCTCATCACAGCATCCACCAGGTGTGGGTGGAAGATGCCACACAGCTTGACGTGCACGCTGGCCCTCTCCTCAGCAAACTGCTCTGAGGCAGCCCAGGGCCCTGAGTCCCCATAGGCCGGTGCTGGGGCTCTCTGCACTGCGCGGGGGCTGGGCACACCTGGGGATCTCACCTGTGGCAGCGGGTACGGCTCAGACCAGAACTCCCGGGAGTGGGGCAGGGCAGCACTGAACTCACCAGGCAGGCTGTACTGTCCTGCAGCACCTGCATGCACAGGTACCCCATACCCTGAGAAAGAGTGGGGTGCTCCTGAGTGAGACATCTCAGGGCTGTACTGCAAGAAGCTAGCACCAGAGGAAGAAGATTTATGGGAGGCGTGCTTGTAAGAGACCAGACCGTTCTGCTCTAAGCTGGGGGAATGTGGGTACACAGCTCTCTGCCTAGCACAGGTGCAGACTGCCACCTGCTCTGCATGGGGATGGTCACAGTGACTGGCACATCTGTGAGGCCACATGTCAGACAGCTGGTTCTCCAGAGAGCCGATGCCTGAGTCGAGACGCTCGTGAGAGATGTAAGACAGAGAATCCATGGGGGGCTGCTGGTACCTGTCAGGGGACACGCTGCCTGACACACAGCCCTTGGCCTGAAGCACAACGTCACTGGGCTTGGCTTTGTGGGCCAAGCTCTTCCTCTCTGCAGAGACCTTCTGTAAAGAGCTTTTGTCACTCTCTGTGGGCACAGAGCACAAGAGCTCTGCCTGGGAAGCCCTCTTTCCCTTTTTCTCCTCCTTGGTGCTGGTACTTCTGGTTGGAGACAGCCTTGCATTGGCACGGAGCTCATCAGCTAACGAGCGCTGGGGCTGGTTGATCCTTTCAGGATGGTAGAACTTACACTTAATTCCATAAGTGCATTTTTTCCCTGTAAGGAAAGTCAGAGCATGGAATGACCAGCTGGATTTGACTAGATTATGAATGACACTTGCACAGACACTTGGTTCTTCACATAAAGAAGGCAGATCTTACCATAAGGGCACTGCTGTTTCTTGTGTTCTGGAACTACAGGTTTCTTTCTAAGGAAGTTATCCAGGCTGGGGCCATGACGCCCTAAGGGATCATCTGGAGGCATGAACCTAAAGAAAAACAAATCTCAGTCAGAAGCAGTTCACTTTTTTGAGTTGAAGTTTGCTCTTCTCTCAAAGCCTCCTATTTCCCTGAAGATCAAAAGCTATCTGAGCCCTACAAAGCTCTCCTATTTCCTGAAGGGACAATCTTCCTGCTACCCAGTCCACAGCAGCACAAAATGCTTCCCTTCTGGCACAGAAGAGGTTCAATGCTTGATTGCTACCAGAATTAGTACCTGCTGCTGAACCTGTTAACAATAGTCCTGTGAGGAAATTGCACCCTGAAGCTCTCCTTGGAGCTCCTAGCTCCAAATGAGGAACAGCTACTGAGATGCTACCAACTTCTTTTGCCTTTGTATCCTACAGCTTTCCCTTATTTCTTCACTAGCATTTTGCTCTTCTCACATATCACTTGCTATTGCCACCTTAGAACAAGCCAGTGTGTTCACACACATCTTTATTAAAGGCCCAGGAAGATGTGACCATGATGATTTGCAGTGGCTACCTAGAACAGAGGCCACACAGAGTTAGGAGAATAAAGTGGGTATTTATTAAAGGCCTTCAATAGATACACCTGGGGCAGTCAAAAGCCTCCCAGAGGCTACACCCAGGATGGATGGTGGTCATGAGTTTTTCAGACAGATGCAAGTTTGGTCTATTCGCAAAACAGAGGTTAATTATCTAATTACAGCTTCTGGTAATGAAGTCATACTCTCCAGTTTGCTTCACTCCCCTTAATTCACTTTGGCTTATACTTTTCAGGGTCTGAGGCAGAGGGTGGCCTTGGTTCTCAGGCCCAGAAAGGATTGTTTTGTCTGACCACAACGTGAAGAGAGCTTACTAACACTATACGGAATTCAAAGTCACACACCAATGCAGTACAAGATCTGAAAAAGCCACAAAAGCTAAAAACTTCACACATACTTGTCATTAACAAAAGAATACATCAGCAGCCTCTCCTCGATGAACTTCTTCCACTCTGGCCGCTCGTTCTGCAGATCCCTGTAGGTGTCATTGGACACCACAATGCCGTCGGACTCGTGGGCCAGCTTCACGATGAAGCGATCATCGTAGCACACCACGCGCTTGCCGCCCACCCGCCGCGATGGCGTGAACACCAGGATCTTCTTCTTCTCCAGGTCACGCAGGATGTACTGGTCTAGAGCAAACACAACTGTGAGCACACCTGCACAGATAAAGTGCACGTGACGTCACCCCGGCTCTCTGCAACCCGGAGTGTATTCAACCCTGCTCACGCTGTTCTGAGTTACTCAAATCTCAGCTCTCCTCAATTTGAATAATTCTGGATAAATATGCTTCAGTTAAAAAGCACAGAGTGTGCTCTTGCAAGAGGAAAAAAAATTCAAGTAATAAAAGACAAGAAGTTGGGAAGTAGAGTGGGATTACATTCCTTGTTTCCTGAATTATTGCAACTGATTCAGGCAAAAGCTGGCTTAGAGGAGAAGTTAATGACTAATTCTCCCTGGTCAATTCAGCTCCTACTACTCAGACTTTCCACTCTGAAGTTAATTACTGACTTAGCCAGAACTCTGCAAGCTCACTAAGTGACAGAGCAGTCAGCCTGAAATGCTACTTTCAGTTTTCATGTTTTCATACCTGTTATGAGCACATCTGGTCGGGGCTGCTCCTTCCTCCATGATGGCACAAAGACTGTAATATCCTTGTGTCCCCTGTCCCAGAACCACTGCACAGCCAGAAGGATACCTCTGCAGGAGAACACCTCTTTATTCCCATGGCTGCAAAGGAGAAAAATTAAGCCTTTAATTCCTTCATGATTCAGCACATGCTAGTCAGGCAATGCATACAGCAAAGGGAGCTGGCAACTAGGACACTTCAGTAACGTGTTGAGGAGCACAGGCAGCAAACACAGATACTTGTCTTGTGTAAGAACACCCCCACTCAGACCAGCCCAGCACCCCTGCTCATTGCAGCACCTCAGGATACCAGTAAACACCCAAATACTCACTGGGAGGGAGACAGCAGCTGGAACTGTTGCAGCTGCTCTGAAACCGCCTCTGCTTCAACCCTGGAACTTCTGCTGGTTATTTTTAGCCCTCTGACAGCTAATGCTAACACTGCTTCCTGCCAGGCTGCACTGTACCCTCACTGGGGGTTTGCTTGCAAACTTGTTCTGATCACTTCAGAAAAACAAGATATTTTATAATGCACTCTCACCTCAAGGAAATATGATTCATTCCATGATGGCTCAAAACCTCATCTACAAATGCACTATTTGCACAAAATGACAACACCTCCTGTGACTAGTGCTGGATCAGCGAACAGCTCATGGCAGTTGGAGAACAAAGTTTGACAACATTGTCGGTAGCCATGTACTGATGTAAAAAGCTTCTTAATTATTCATTAGGTCATATCAATAAGTTTCCAGAACTTCTAGGAGGAAACTACCCCTCCTGTTTTACAAGCACTTGTATTTACGGTGCAATCAGCTCTTCTGCTGATAGTGGTTTTGGCAAGCTTTCAACACTTCTATTACAGCTTGATATGTCACTGTGGGGATCTAGCTGCCCATGTTCTGTGGCAGCATTCAGGGAAGATGCATTGCACCAAAATTCAGGAAGATTTTATCCCCCTGGGCACCACCAAGTCTTACTCCTTCCATCTGCACCTAACTGACATTCCAGCTCCCACCAGCCCCTCACCACAGACATTCCTGCACTGGCACTCTTACAGCACCACTACAGAGAAGTTTCACTTCCCCTCCCGGCCTCACCCTTTTTTTGAAATGACAAAGAAAGTAAAAGAGCTGTACAAAAGTATTTATTCTAGAAGAACTACACATCTGGCAGCAGAAGTAACATCTAAAGAGACCCCTAACATACCTTGCAATAAGAATCCTAAATTACAGAAGGCTGACAATCACCATCAGAAGATGCTCTGAAAGTTTTCTCCAATATCAGATGGATTTAGCTATAAATAGCCAGGTAAAAGTTATTACAAATTTTTAGAGATAAATGTGAAAACCAAATCCTTTTTGGTTTTGCTTAGGGTTGTTGGTTGTTTTTTAGTTTTTGAGTCCTTGCTACCAACCTCAAACCTCCAGAAGGCAGCTAATTGGGCTGATCTGATTTGGCAGCAGCCAAAGAAAAATTCCCTTAGAAGGAAGTAAAAGCTAATTTCCACTATGATTTGCATAAGTTTGTCAAGCACTGTTGAAGGAGGCCGCTGTACACACTGCAAATGAATCAGCAGGGAACATCACACCATCAATACAGGAAGTTTCAGAATGGAATTCCCCTTCTAGCAAATTGCTTAAAAAAAGCCAGACTTCTTCTCTCGTGTCAGACCCTGGGCTCTGGCCTGCCCTGACTCACAGCTGCTGTGATTTCCCCTCTGCATTTGGGGTAACTTTCACCAGTAAGAGGCTCTTCTTACAAACACAGCCAATCCTGCTGTTCAAGCCCAAGCACTTATCAAACTTTGCTGCAGAGTCACTTATCAGCCAGGGCTCACAATAGGCCATTTTCCATAGTGTTCCCAGGGCTGTGGAGAGGGTAGGAACTGGAACAGTCTCTCTTTGGGGACAGCTTTCACTCTCCAGTCCTGTTCCACTGCCATCACCATTCCTCATCTGCCCAGAGACTCGCCTGTGCCTCATCTTTTTCACTTCTGTTCTCAGAACTGTCAGCCAGGGCTTGGCAAAAACCACACCTGCAAACAAACCTCCACACAGCACTTTCACCTCAGACAAACCTACTGCAACTCACACGCAGCTCCACCTGCACCCAGGGTTATTTTTTATAAAATCTGCATACACAAGCATAAACAACAAAGGAGGCAGCTTCTAAGCTACAACATAAAAAAGCTTTCAGAACCTGGTATGTTAAATTTCAAGAGCACAGAACGCTATGCAAAGATGGGGAACACACAATGCTGGGGTTGGGGTGAGGGCAAGCAATGCTCACTGTCACAGGAGCAAAAGCCAGGGTGAAAACCGGCATCACACCAATAAATATTCAGCCCTGAGATTCTGGAAGCTTCATGGATACTGTGGCTTTGGTCACAGGGTCCAACAGGACCTGCTCCAGCAACACTGGGACACACGAAATGCTGAGGATGAGCCACAGCCCTCCCTGATGACACCTCTGACATCTCATTTTTCCCTACCTGGTACAGAAATTCACCTAAACACAAGAGGCACAATTTGGAGACAAGTCACCAATATTGCAAAGCCTACTCTAATTAACCCTGTAATTATTTATTGAGCAACTTCCTGCTACGGAAACTTACACAAAAGCCACTAGTTGAGAGGACAATGTCTCTTCAGTTATCCCCTCAGTGCCAGGGCACAGGAGGAAATGCTCCAAAGGGAACACTGCTGCCCTCATCACCACCCCGTGACTGGTGGCCCTGGGTGAGCAGAGCAGTGGCACGGCGTGATGGAGAGGCACCTCGGAAAGCATTACCAGCACTCAGAAGCTGCTCCGAGCGAGGCACTCTCGGCTTTTCGTGTCCGAGCTCCGAGCGCCCGGCAGAGCCCACAGGCAGCGGGCACGCACCGCCAGCCCCGCGCCCACCCCGGACACACCTCATGGCCACGTTGCTGCCATCGATGACGATGGGCTTCAGGTTGTCGCTCTCCGTTTCCTCGGGGCCGGGCGCGGGGGATTTGTTGCCGGCGCCGCCCCGAGGGACCAGCGGGGCCTCGCCGGGCTCGGGCGGGGCCTCGGGGCCGTCCCGCTCGGCCGGGCCGTGCTTCACCAGCTCCCCCAGCACCGTGTTGGTATCGGCGCCCAGGCCCAGCTTCTGCAGCACGACGCGGATCTCCTCCGAGGAGTAGCCGAGCTTGCGGAAAAAATCCACCTTGAGCTGCAGCTCGGGGCCGTCGCCGGGCCCCTCGGGGCTCTCGCTGCCGCTCATCCCCGCTGCAGGCCGGGCCAGCGCCTCAGGCCAGCCCGGGGCGACGCTGCCCGCGCTCATGGCTCCCGACGGGGCACTCGCGGCCTCCTCTCGCCGCCGGGACCTGCGGGGCGACAGCGGCGTTAGCAGCGGCCTCACACCCCGGGGCCCGGCCCGGCCGAACCCCCGCCCCGATCCGATCCCCCCCCATGCTCACCGGGCCGCTGCCACCGCCGGGCTGCCGCTGCCTCTCCATGGGGCCGGAGCAGGGCGGGCGGCGGCCGCCGATTTATACCGGAGAGCAGCGCAGGGCGGAAGGGCAGAGCGAGGGGTGGAGCGGTGGCCGCTTCCCGGCCCGCCCCGGCCCGCCCAGCCCGGCCCGGCCCCGGCCCCGGCCCCGGCGCTCGGAGCTGCTGTGCTGTCATCTCCACACAGACAGGGACAGATTGATTGACAGACTGACATCTGCCCCTTGTGCCACCTGGATCCCGGAGCTCCTGTGCTGTCATGCCCACACAGACAGGGACAGATTGAGTGACATCTGCCCCTTGTGCCACCTGGATCCCGGAGCTCCTCTGCTGTCCCCGCCGCACGGACAGACACAGACTGACACCTGTTCCTTGTGCCACCTGGATCTCGGTGATGCATGTGGCCGTGATTCAGCCAGCGGTGGATTATCAGCCCGTGCAGAGGAGATACGCGCTGGCAGGAAACATCTGTCACCCACCTGTAACTGTGCCTTGCCTAAAGGTGCTAAACAGCATTTTTTAGACTGTATGGAAATGTAGGAGTTAAAATGTGCATTGTGAAACGTGCAAAAACTTCACATCTCTGACTTCTGATTAATCATGCCTAAACAATTTAATGAAGGTAGTTGCAAATTTGCTTCCCCGAGGCCATGTACCGGAGCCCAACTCTGGAGCAAGGAACTCTCTCAGTTACAGGAATACATTTGCATTCATCTTCCTTGTGGTTACCCTGAAACAATCATTTTTCCTTGTCTCTGGCCATGTCTGAAACCACACTGTGTGCTCAACAGTAACACACAAACACAGCCAGATTCAGATCAGAGATAATCCTTACTCAGTTCTTAAGTAGGTGCTTTCCCAACACTTCTTTCGTTGGAATCTACTCCAGTCAGCATGAATTTAGCATTGTTTGTGTGCTTTTGCTTCCAGGCTGAAGTGTATTGCACCAGAAAGAATGGCCACAGATGTACTTCCTATAGGACATACCCCAAGGAAGCGGCACAAATCTGAATCTCCTGATTTACCCAAAGCAGTGACAGCAGCCACATGGCTCTAATTTGATGAAGAAGCCAGGGAGACTGTGGGCTTCTCCACCCAAAAAGTCAGAGGGAATCACATGTCAACCACACCTCAGAACTCTTCATGGGTGATTTTGACTGGTTTTTTGTTTTTTGTTTTTTTTTTTGGTACTGCAAGAGCTATGGTGGAGGCTGCAGCTTCTGAGGATATGAAGATTCACAGAACAAAGCCTTTGCTGGGGTCATGGATGCACTGAGGCTCTTCACCTCAAGGTAAGAGACTCTGTTTCTTCTGGCCAGTGCTGTGCCCACAGCAGGGCAGCTGCATCATCCCCTTTCTGTGGTGGGATGGGCTGTCAGCTGCCACTGCTGAGCAGGGCTCACACCTCTGTCCCTCTGTGACACATCTGTGGCCACAGAAAAGAGGTGAAGTCCATCATAGCACAGGAGAGCACTGGGCTGTTCCAAGGAGGAACAAAGGGAGGACAGGGGCTGGCAAGGCCAGGTACCATCAGGATGGTCATTAAGAGCAGCCAGCAGCACCTCATCCTGCTGAGTTGGGAATTCTGGTTTGCAAAACAAGGAACTAAAGATCCAGGGGCAGCAGGGACCCCAAAGTGCTCCATGACAGCAGAAGCCCTGTCCCATGGATGGGCTCAGTCCCTCCCAGCCCTCCACCTCCACCCCCTTCTCTGCTAACTCAGTGCAAACTTTCCTCCAGCCTGGTTCCTTGTTCATGATCAAGTCTCAATAAATCCTGATGTCACATTTTTCTAGGGATTACCACCCCCATGTCCCAGATTTTAAAGGAAGAGCTTGTCCTCTGGCAGAGCCTTTATCCTCCCACTCATGCATTTAACACAGTCAAAATAGGTGATATTCAAGGCTCCCATTATCTGCTGGTGGGGAAGAAGCTGGCCTTGTGCCAGCTCCTTGGGAAGGGATGCCAACACTTTGCAACTCCTGCTAACCAGCCACAACCAGGAGCCCTGTCAGCAAAGTGGCCCTGGACCTGCCTGCCTCCCTTTGGAAGCTCAAGGCAGCTAACTCACTTCTAAACAAAGGCCTAATTAAATCTCATTTATAAAAGCCTATGTGGGACCATTATGTTAATTAAAGACAATTTAAATGGCCTTATTTAGTAACATTTAGGAGTAAATTGAACTAAATTAAGGCCACTTTAATTCTGAATGAGAATTTTATGCAGAATTTTAGTGTTCTACTTTGGACTTAGTTAATTCAATTTAATTTCTTAAGAATCCTGTATAGACAAACCCTGAGCAATGAGGTACCTACTAAGACACCTGCTCCAGGCTGAGCTCATTCCTGAGCTTCTCTGGGAGCCAACAGGGGCTGGGACTGGCTGTCTTGGGATCTAAGTGTTTCCAACTGCTTTGGTGTCCTAAATGCCTTGCTCATCTGTGGAGTGACCTGATGGCTCATCTCACTGCACTTGTGGTGATGAACTGAATTCTGCCATCACCTGCAACTCAGAGACTCAAGAGGATCACAGAGCTGCCTCTGGATTTTCTTTTACAGCAAGCAGCATAATTTATAACAGAGGACTTAGCACATTTAGGAATTAAAGTAAAAACAAATGATAATTTATGTTCTATCTTTGAAAGAGGGTCACCATGCCCCACGAGGAAAGCTGAGCAGTAATGCTGGAAGCAAAGCTGAACAACATCCCTTTATGGTTGTTTTTACAGTGCAGCCACTCAGGTTTATTTAGATGCTACCTGAGAGACTAGATGATGCTCTGAGTGGCCTTGATAAAGAAATCTCTGATGGCAGCACCTCATGGGTTGCTGGAGTGGAAGCCCACCAGCTGAGCAATGCCCTGTCTGGAAGCACACCCAGTGAGGGAAAGCTGCTCCCACTTGTATTTTGGGCAAGAGCTCCTGGCCTCCAGACTCCAGTGCTGTGTGCTGTAGTGATTCCAGAGGAGAAACAAAGCTCAGGTCTCCGAAAAAAAAAGGAAAATGTAGCAAGGGAGGGCTAGAGGAGAAGCTTATCAAGAATGTGCAGAACTCATGTTTGGAGCCTGTACACCTGCAGTCCTTGTCACACTGCTTGTGGTCCTCCCAGTACTGCCTTCACACACAAGTATGGGATTCCTATGCAGCTGCAAACAAATAGATTTTCTCTGAAACATTCTATTTTGAACTGATTCCATGGGCTTTAAGGAGATCTTCATAAGCACTGTGCAGAGTAATTACTCTCTGAGTAGCCTGAGGGCTCCTTGCAGAGCAGGCATGTTTCTGAGCTCTGGAGGAGAGTGCTTTCTCCCAAGGGACCACACCAAGGAAATTTATTTGGCTGTCACTTTGTGCCTGACTAGACATGGCCTTAGGTACTCCTCAGAGTAAGCAGCCTTGATCTCTGCTTTTGGTCTTAGTGATTGATGGCATGAAGTTATAGGATGAGCCTATTTCCTCAATGACAGATGGACTGGGCACACCCTGACAATTTTATCCTCATGCACTTTTGTCAAGGAAAAAAGACATCCTTCAAGGGACTTTTGGGCTATAAACCTGTCATTGTTGAGGGCTGAAGTGGCAGAGGCAGCAGAAGCCTCACCATCACCAGGGCTTTCAGCTGGACCTGGGAAAGCAGCCCCTCCCCACCTCTCTGCCAAAGCTAGGGGGGAACAGTCCCACTGCCCCTGCCCAGGATGCATCAGGGATTCAATATCTGGTGATAGCTCCCCTTTGGATATTAGGAAAAAGTTTTTCATGAAAAGAGTGATAAAATACTGGAATGGTCTGCCCATTCCATGGTGGAGTCACCATCCCTGGATGTGTTTAAGAAAAGACTGGATGTGGCACTTGGTGCTATGGTCTAGTTGAGGTGTTAATGCATGGGTTGGACTCGATGATCTTGAAGGTCTCCTCCAACCCAGTGATTCTGTGAATTCTGTGAATTTTTTTATCACCTTGTCCCAGCATCGTGTCTAGCAGCAGCACCCAGAGCATCTGCACTCCAGCAGCACTCTCTCTGTTCTGAAGCAGCACTCCTGCCTCACCAGGCAACCCCGGGTTTCCAGCTGGGTCAAGAGCAGAGAGAAGCAACAAATTCAAGTAATAAATAATGCTGGGGAAAACCGAGCAATTGCGCAAGTGGCTGTGACAGCAGCATTTACTGTTCTGCTAAGCTCTTCCCAGCTGTGGCCTTTCTGCCAGAAAATGACAGTGGTACCCTCATCCAGAAATATCCCTGCCTGCTCAGCCCCAGAGTAGTTTGGATGCAGTGTCTGCAGCTCTGGATTTGCTGTACTCTGACATGCCTGGGAGCATTTGCTACTTCAGAACTAAAAGAATAACAAAAGTTGAACAAATATTTCATGGTATTAACGTAAGATGTTTAAATAGACAGACACAGAATATTTTATCCCACCCAGACTGTTGTGAAGAGCAGAAGATTTATGCCTATTGCTAAGCAAATACCTCCTAAGAAGTGACTTCCATCTGGGAAGTGATTTGTGTTCCAAAGAGCTGAAAGCAGAGCAGCAGTGTCTCCTCTGGGCACCCAGAAGCCAGGGAATGATGTGCAGCCCCTCTGAAATCCCAGTACTTAAATCCTGGACAACTTCAGGACCTTCTCTGCAAAGTGGGCTCATGAATCTCTGGGGACACAGGCGGGGTTTCCCCAATGCTTTTGTTAGGAATGGGAGGTTCTGACTCTGACCACACACTGGCTGTCAGGAAATTCATTTCCTCCTCTGACAGGCCAGGCCAATGGGGTCAGCACGGACCCGGCCACGGGTTGTGTGGTCATTGGGGCCATGGGGTCATGGGGGCCATGTGGTCATTGGGAGCTTTGTGGTCATTGGGAGCTTTGTGGTCACTGGGGCCATGTGGTCATGGAGTGGACTGTGGGGTCATTGGAGCTGTGTGGCCATTTGGGGCCATGGGGGCTGTGTGGCCATTGGAGGCCATGTGGCCATTGGGGCCGTGTGGTTATGGGGGGGCCCTGTGGCCCTGGGGTTCATGTGGTCACAGGGGCTGTGTGGCCATAGGGCCGTGTGGCCATGAGGGGCCATGTAGCCATGGGGCCGTGTGGCCATGGGGCCGTGTGGCCATAGGGCTGTGTGGCCATGGGTCCCTGTGGCCATGGGGGCTGTGTAGCCACGGGGCCGTGTGGTAATGGGGGGCCCCGTGGCCATGGGGCCATGTGGTCACAGGAGCCATGGAGTCACAGGGGCCGTGCAGCCATGGGGCCATGTGATCATGGGGGGACGTGTAGCCAGGGATCCCTGTGGCCATAGGTCCCTGTGGCCATGGGGACTGTATCGTCACTGGAGCTGTGTGGTCACAGGGGCCGTGTGGTCATTGGGGCCCATGTAGCCATGGGTCCCTGTGGCCGTGGGTCCCTGTGGCCACGGTGTCTGCCCGCCCGGCCGCCTGCGCAATGCGGGGCAGTGGCGGCGGTCGCAGGGACGGATGTGTGTCAGCGGGACACACCGACCACACCGACACCGCCGCCGCTCCGCTCGCCGCTCCGTGATGTCAGCGCCCGCGGCCGGCCCGATGTGACTCAGGAGGTGACAGCTGGTGGCAGGCAGGGGCCAGGAGGTGGCGCCCACCTGCTCAGGGGACACCTGGAGAAGGTAGCTGGCCCACGAAGCAGGGGAGAGGTCGCTCGCAGTGCCCGGCACGGCCGGAGCGCGGACAGGGCTGAGCTGTGCGGTCCCGCAGCCCTTGTTGTGCAACGCAGGCGATGCAAACAGCAAACAGCAAACGGCGGCCTCCCCCTCGGCTCTCACCGCTCTGGGAACAGCCCGGCAGAGTGAGGCAAGACCGTGCTTTCGCTGCCTTCGGCTGGGGATTTCCCCGTGCGAGGCGTGTCGTGCTGCGGTGCGGCTGCAGCACAGCCGGGCGCTGCCGCATGCACGGAGCGGGGGCTTTGTGGTGTCCGGGACACAGGGAGCTCCCCTGGCACAGCACGGCACTCAGGCTGCCGTGCCCGGTCCCCTGGGTCACTGCCACCCGCAGCCCAAGTCGTGGTCCAGCTGCTGTGCCCCAGTGGGAGAGCCCAGCTCGGCCCCAGCCTGTCTTTCCACTTTTACACAACCGTGTGCACGAGTGATGCATTTATTGCAAAACAGCTTCTGGAGTGGAGACTCAAGAGACACAATATCCAGTGTGTGGGATCTGAGGTCTGTTTGTCAGACAGTTTCAGTAAAGACCTCGCCAGTCTTAACATCCTCCCAAGCCCACACACCTGATTCACAGCTGACATCAAGGAAAGGGGCAGAGAAGTGATTGCACTTTTGTTTTCCTCTTTGGGACAGCTCCCCCTTTTCCTAAGGATTAGATTTGCTTTCTCAGCCTTCCACCTAGAGGCCTAAGGGAGGCTTTACAGTTTAGTCTAAATGTTCTGATTTGTTGTCCCGGCTTTGTGGAACGAGCATTTGGGATGAGAAGGAGGATGAGGTGCAGAAAGCAGGTTAATAATTGGCTAAGGCTGGTTAATGCCACTTCCAGTCCTGCTGATAAACACATGTTCTTTGCTGGGCTTGTCTGTCCAATCTGATGTGCACAAATTCAAACTTGTCCTTTGCTTTATAACTCAAAATTCTCTCTACAGTAACTACCAGCGAATTCCAATTTCTCAGAGCAGGAGATGGATCTGGTATGCCTCAACCTTGTCCCTGTTTCCAATCCTACCTCATTGCACATCTGGAAGAGCAGCACATCCTTCTCTTCTTCCTTGCTCCATGCAGGGTTTCTGTGAAGGTGGACAGTTGCTCATTTACCAGCAATAATTGCATTTTGGTAGAAAACATTTTTTCATGAAAAAATTTTGGTTTGCTTTAACAGACACATTAACGTGCTGATGAAATTAAGGGAAAAACCTGCGCATGCAACAGCTCCCTAAGAGCCATGAACAGCAGTGACCCTGCAAGCCTGCTCTCACTCCTCAGGGAGTGCCATGCCTCACCAGCAGCCTCAGTTTCTGGGTTTTGCTTCTCCCACACAGCCTCCATCCACAGAGTCCTGCAGGAGGGTCTGCAGAGCTGCCCAGTGCTCCCGAGAGAGGAATGCTGTGGGGATTGGGGGGTCTGGAATTTCCAAAGAAGTGTCTTTGCCTATTCCTGAAGGGAGCAGTTGAGCACCTCCCATTGCAGTGCTGCTGGGCTGGCTCAGTGCTCTGAGCATCACCAGGTGACAAAGACTCCTGAGCAGTAAATACTGATCCATTTAACATGCCCATAAAAGTCCCATACCAATAACCTGTTGCAGCTTAAAGCATGAAAAAAATTCTCTATCTTTTTGCAATTCTCTGTAATAATAATTAACTGACCTTTAAAATTGCAGTGGGTGGAAAAATTGTGCAAAGCTGAATAGCAATTCAGCAACTGCTGAAGAACATTGAAAATCAAGTAGGAAAAACTCACTTTGATGTAAAGGGAAGTGAAGCAATCAAGTCCAAAGCTGGAAGTTTGTTCTTCATTTGTTCTGATTTACAGTTCCCATTGAGCAGAATAAATATGGGACCACTGAGCACCCAAGGGATCCAACAGGAGCTTCCACTGGCCTCAGCTCCCTTTGTGCTCAGTGGTTACATCTGCTCCAGAGCAAGGGACAGCAGAGTGGTGACGAGTTTGCTGTGCCAGCAGCTGTTGGAGAGTGATTGAAGCTGCTGAGGTCTTTGGTCCTTCTGAGGATCTCTCATGAGGAGGTGCTTAAATCCCCTGTGTGCTCACACGGCACCTCTGAAAGATGAGGCTGGAGAGGAAAGAGCTGGTCCCTGTGCCCTGTACCCACCTGCCAGGCACCTCCCTCTGCCCTTGTTGCTTTGGCTGCTGTTGGTTTCACTGTGCCAGCCACCAGCAGGGCTGGGGACACACAGGGCTGAGGTGCACACGGCTGGAGGGCTGGAGTGCCTCACTGCAACACCCAGAGCAAGCAGTACTGGGTGACAGAGGGGACAGGAGCGCTGGTGGGTGACAAAGGGACAAAAGCACTGGCAGGTAATAGAGGGGACAGGAGCGCTGGTGGGTGACAGAGGGGACAGGAGCACTGGTGGGTGACAGAGGCAGGCCAGGCAGAGCTTGCAGCATCCTGGGAGAGGAGCTATTGCAGCGCTGCTGCTGGCACAGCCTCCTCCCCGGTATCGCCACTTCGCAGCCTTGCACTGGATTTGATCCCCACAATACATGGGATTTATCTCCCCCACTTTCATGTGCCTTTAAGGAAACACCACTTTTTATCTCGTTTCTGCTGCTTTTTATCATCACAAAGAGTTTTTAATGAAATGAGAAAGCGTCTGTTTCTGCGGGCCGACGTGGCGTGGGTAATTTCAATATAAAACAAACAAGGCGGCTTTCAAAATTAAAATTTTATGTGTGGCATTTTCTCATTTAACGGAATGCACAAAGACAGGCAAAACCAATTAACGGGAGGTTGAGACTCAGCAATTGGCAAAATTAAACAACAGGACTCTGCAAATGGAATGATTTGTTCAAAGAAAGCTGGAGAAGGGGACGGAGAGGAGGGTGGAAGCAAGGCTGTGATCAAAAATCCACCACCTCTTAAAAATAAACGCAGACAACCTGCTTCTTAACTCATGTTCCTCGGGCTCCAGAGCCCCACAGGCCAGGTGTAAACACTGGGGAACGGCATGGTCTGGGAATGTCAGCTTCTGGGGAGAGCTGGGGATGTCCCGAGTCAGGGCTTGGGTGCTGTGAGTGACAGAAGTTGGCTCCGAAAAAAAAAAGAATGTACCTGCCCCAGAAGAGCAGCTTGTGTCGGGTGCAGGGCTGCTCTAAGGACCCTTCAGGAGAGAGCTGCTTTCACCCCCACATTTCCCTCTGCTTCCAAATCCCCTCCCACCAAGGAAAAAGTCAGTTATAGGAGGTTTTAAGCTGGAGAGAAGAAGGAAACCAGGAAGGGGAGGCTGGAGGTACCTGAGCAGGAGCAGAGGCAGCCTCTGACCCCTGGGCATGGCCGTGATCAGAGGAGCACCGTGGGGGCTCCAGATGAACCATCTTACAAGAGAGGAACAGTGGAATTAAGGCTAATCACTTGGTATCAACCATCAACTGGGGCTGTGCTGGCAGAATTCAGAATTTACAGTCCCTGGGAGCCAACCTGAGCTGGACTCTGATTGCTGCAATCACCTCAAAAGGGGCTGGGGCTTATTTGCCTGTTTAGCTCGTAATTTATGGTGTGAAGTGTTGAATCCTTTAAGGTGAGAAGGTTGGGATGTATTTAACTGGGAATTTAGGCCTGCTGGATCAGAGCAAGGTTGAGTCCTGCCTCATCACACAAGTGAGTTGAGATTTCTCTTTGCTGGAGTCCCAGAGATAACAGTGGGAGAGTCCATTTCCCTGGTGAGTGAAATGTGGAGCAGCATTATTCCCTGTGCATCCAGCTCTGGTTTCCACAGAGCAACTGATGGGGAAGGCAAAAGGCAATTGTTAATGAGGGGCAGCAGCCATCCAGCTCTTGCATGTGGCTGCTCAGCTACATGTCTTAAAAGTTATGTAAAAAGAGACAATTAAGATATATAATTTTGCGGGGGAGGAGGTGAGAAAGGGATGTGCTGAACATCTGTAGCAGCTTGGGCAGAAAGATTTTTCATGCACTTTGCACCCACTGATACAGAGACAGAGCTCATGTGGTGCTATTTCAGCCCAGTGCTGTTTGTGGCTGACAGTCTGGGGGTGCCAGGTGAGAAGAGGGGGCCCTAGGCCTGGCTCAGGAGGGGGAAAGCATCTTCCAACCATCAGGAATCACCTGGTGGTTCTGGTCCTGGCCATGGGGACACCTGCAGAGTGACAGGGCTCCCCGGGGCATGGAGCAGGAATCTTGTGTGTCTGGGAAATGAAACCTTAGTGAAAGGAGAAAATCATGTCTGTGGAAAGAGAGGAGCAAGCTGCCAAAGCAGGTAATCCATCTCCGGAGCGTCTGCGTCAAGATGATTCATGCTTTCCAATTTACTTGCAGCTCAAATCTGAAGTAAATCAGCGCAGACTGTTCCCGCCCCGTGCCGGGACACGGTGTCAGTGTGGAGAACATCCCATCCCGCCCATCCATCTCGCTGGGCTCAGCTTCCAACTTTAAAGCGTGTCCTTCGCAATTAGAGCCAAACTCTTTGTTTGCTGATAGGTGACAGGAGGAGAGGAGGCGCCCTGGGAAGCAAGATGGGATGTGAAAAGGGATGATGAGAATGGATTTATTTTTTTTTTTAATATGTTGCTCTGTTGCTTTCCTGCAGCAAATCATTCCACAGGAGAATAGCTAAGGAAGGAGGTTATCAATATTAGTTCCCACCCGTAATAAGAAAGTTGTCCAAAGTCCTAATTACCTTCTAAAACTATTTACAATTCTTCTGCCTACATCTGTGGCCTTGCTGCCAGTCCTGATATCACACTGCCTCTGCCAGCAGCCCAGAGCCAGCCCCAGTGCCACAGAGGGATGTGACCCATGGGGAGAAGGGGTCATGGGAGCAGCTCAGTGCACCCCTCTGCAGGGCCTCTAAAGGGAGTGGGATGGCCCCTGTGCCCCAGCACAGCCCCCTGGACAGCCTGCTGTCCTGGTTTGGAGGACAGATGTCTGCTAAGAAAGGCAGGAGTCTCTCTTTGAAATGGAGAATGTAAACCCCCTCCCTCCAAATTATTATAATTTTGAAATTAAGGGGCTTTTAGACAAAGATATGAGAATTAGGAATAACAGTTCTTTACTAGGGAAATTAAAATAAAAATACAGTATTACAAAGAACAAACCCTGGCAGAGTCAGAATCCAAGCTGACAGCCGTCAGTCAGTCAGGGTGTTGGCAGCAGTGCCATTCAATGGTGGCTGCATCCTCCTGCAGTGACAGATGTGCTTCAGTTGGAGAAGTGCTCCTGGACAAGGGGCAGTTTCCCTCCAAAGCTCCAGTGATGATGTGGAGAAGTCCGGTTTTTCCTCTGGAGTCCAGTGGGAAAAGGGCTCCCTTGGTGTCTCAAAATCTCAGATTTTATCTTGGTAGGAAATGTTTGGCTCTTCCCCCTGTCTGGAGCAATTTCCAATGGGATGCAGTAATTTTATCAGTCATGCACTGGGACTCAATGGCCATTAACAGGAGATACCTCTTGGAGGAAGGCTGGCTTGTGAAAACATAAAGAGCACTGCCCCAGCTGGTTTAACAGCTGCCCATTAACAGGAGATATCTCCCACGGAGATCAGGATCACTGCCCCACCTGGTCTCAATAGATGGAATAGATAGAATAGATACTTTTGATCACATCCTGTATTGCAACCCAAGACACTGCACTGCAGGAGGAGCTACAGGAATGCAGATTCCAGCTGTTCCCTTTTGCTGGCACTCCATGTCATCACAGCTAATTTCTGCCACAGGGCAGGGGTGCTAGGGGAAGGAAGGATGGGAGGTGCCTCAGCTCCCATCAGCACTGGGAGCAGGCTGTGTCCCCCCAGGCTGCTCCTGCTGAATTCTCTGCTGGAGGGACTGCACAAAGCAGGATGTGTAGGGCTGACCACTGGCCAAACACCAGTGCACTCACAAAAGTAATCTACTCTTCTTCCTCTGCTGTAGTTGGAGCAGAGGAGGGGAAAAATTAGTTAAAATAAAGCTCATGGGCTTGAGATAAGGATTAGGAGAAAATGCTTTAGGGGCAAAACAGGCTCAAAACTTTAAAGGTTATAAAGAAAACTTACTTGCAGAATAAAAAGAAGAATGATAAGAAGTGAAACTTTTGGAACACCTTTGTCCCCCCTGCCCTTCTTTCCTTCCCACTGACAGTGTAAAGAGATAAAACCTGGGATTATCAGTCAGTTCACTTGTCCTGCAGCCTGGGGGCCTCAGCCATGGGGTCTGGGGGTCATGAACAGCGCTGTCTGCTGACCTGGGAGCAGTGACACAGCTCTGAGTCTGCTAGTGAGCCAGACACATTTTAGGCACTAATTCACTTTATGATGAGAGTGCTGCTGCTATTCAGATTAAGTATTTATCTACTTGTTTAATGCAAATCAATAACTGAATAACTGTTTGATGGGGTGCTGGCATTTGTGGAACTCCACAGTCATTTGTAAGTCATGTTTTAATGCTTTTCTAATGAGCAATACCAGCTGCTCACCACTCAGGCCGTGCACTGAGAGCAATGAACCCAAACACACCACTCTCAGGAGCTTTTCTTGGTGTTCAATACACTCCTGCCTTCCATTCCCCTCCTTTCCCTGTGTCAGAACAGCTGAGGGGCTGGGAAGAGCTGGCAGCAAAGCCAAGCCCTAGTGGGATCTCAGCCCAGTATTTACATGGGCTGGGAACTGCTTTGACTTGTCCTCTACCACTTCTGCTCTTTGCAGGAACTGTAAAAGTTATCCCTTAGAACCTAATTTTCAAATTGCTTCAATTATTTTGTGCCAATGAGTTTGGAAATTCTTGGACAATGGGAGCTGCCTGTCTGGGTGAGGCAGGACCCTGCAGAGCTCAGCTGTGTGTTGGAGGCAAAGCCAGCAAGGGAAGCACCTCAGGGTGCCATCTCACCCCTCTCCCTGCTCCAAGCCCTGCCCAGTCAGCTCTGCTGGACATTTTTTGGGTAGTTCCTAAAAGGATTGGTGAAGGAGACATTTTAGCAGCTCTCAGGCAGCACATCCTGCAGACAATGCTGCCTGAGAGGTTCTGGAGCTGTGCCTCCAAAGTGTCCTAGAAAGGGTCCCCAGAAGAACAAATTTCCAGCTGGGCTGGACTTTATGTACTCCAGCCATGTTTAATTTGCTGAATATTTCATGTTGCTGTTTTTGGTAGCTCTTCAAACTCCTCAAAAGTGAGAAGAAAAACTTTTCCATCTATTATCTTGGGCCATTTTGCATCTGTTACCCCATGGCTGCAGTCCCAGCGCTGGAGGCACCATATGGCTCACATTGTTATTAGACACAACACACACAAGGAGCAGCAGGACTGAAAAAATGGTCTGGAATTAAAATTCACCTTGTTGCTAACTGCAAAGTAAATGACTAAGCCAGAGGGACCAGGTATCACTGCAGTGGGCAGAGGGTATTTGTTTCTCTGCCGAAGGAACCCTGAAGTATTTTGATTTTGTGTCTGATATAAAAACACAAGAGTTGGTCCACTCGTGGTGCAGCACAGCACTGCCTCATACAGCTAATGAGAGTGGCACAAATACCAGAGTGGTGAAAAAGGCCCTAAATACCACTTACATTTCCCATGGTATGGGAAATAAGTGTGTCCCTGAGGGGACCTCCTTCTGGGTTGTACCAACACAGTGAAAATAATCTGCTCATGCAGCAAACTACCTGGGTGAGTTGCCTGTCATCCCCAGCACAACATGCCAGGCTGAGCTGCTCCTCATCCTCAGCACGAGGTATGGGGTGAGCAGCTCCTGCTCCTCATCCACAGCACAATGTATAGGGTGAGATCCTCCTCATCCTCAGCTCAGTGTATTGGGGTGAATTCCTCCTCATCCTCAGCTCAATGTATTGGGGTGAGCAGCTCCTGCTTCTCATCCCCAGCACAATGTATGGGGTGAGCAGCTCTTCATCCTCAGCAGAACAAGCCTCAGCCTGGTGTAATGAGACTGAAACAGGAGCCTCCTGTTCCACCTCTGATTCCATCAGCAGCTGCTCTGCAGTGGGGATGGATGGGTGTTTCTCCGTCTCTGCAGTGGGGATGGATGGATGTTTCTCTCTCTCTGCAGTGGGCATGGATGGGTGTTTCTCCGTCTCTGCAGTGGGGATGGATGGATGTTTCTCCGTCTCTGCAGTGGGGATGGATGGGTGTTTCTCCGTCTCTGCAGTGGGGATGGATGGGTGTTTCTCCGTCTCTGCAGTGGGGATGGATGGGTGTTTCTCCGTCTCTGCAGTGGGGATGGATGGGTGTTTCTCCGTCTCTGCAGTGGGGATGGATGGGTGTTTCTCTGTCTCTGCAGTGGGGATGGATGGGTGTTTCTCCATCTCTGCAGTGAGAAGATGGGCAGTGGGCTGTGACACATCTCAGGAACAACCTGCAGCCCACACCTCTCTGGTCAGAGGTAACTGCATCAGCTGAGCCCAGCCCAGCTGAGCCCAGCCCAGGCTGCCATGCTCCCTTCTGAGCCCAGGACATGGTTCTCTGTGCTGTGGTTAAACCCTGAGCAGGCTGAGGTTTGACAACCATATGGCAGCAGTTGGAGGATGCTTCCCACTAATGAGATCTCTGAGGGTTTCTGCTTTCACCCTTCTCTGCTCTCCTCCATACTTGCAGTAGCAGCAGGGCTGGCACTGCCATCAGCATCTCCTGGTCCCAGCTGCTCGTGGGGGGAATGTGCTGTGGAACTTGCTCTGGAAACCGAAATTCAGCACTAAAGGTCTGCCTCCTTCTTTGAAACTGAAGCAAAGAGCAGGTTAAAGACATGGCAGTTTGGGTGGGAGCACACGAGGGCAAACTCTCAAGGTGTGCTGTCAGTCTGCACTGTGCCAGGTGGATCCCAGGATCACATGGATCCCACCCTTCTGATGGTACCCAAGTCCAGAAGTTCCTGTGGCACTGAGAGACCTCCTGTGTCCTTCTCTGACAGGTTCTGTCTGCACAGGACAGGGCTTGACCTGGATTTCAGCTGTGCTTTCCTGCACTCTTATTTTATCCCTCTGCATGGAGGGTTTTTTGAAGACTCACAGCCTTCTTTGATCTCAGAATATTGATGTAAATATTGCATGATCCTGCCTCAGCCTCCAGGAAACCCAGATGTTCAATTGATCAGATCTTAACATCATGTTCAGGAACCCTGAAAAGCACATGAAATAATAAACTTGTTCCAGCATGACTTGTTCTCTGTTCGGGATCAAATTCAGGGTTTATTCATTACTCCTGACAGCCATTGCAGGAGGCAGAGCAGGTAAATAAAGAAGTTGTGGACTGGATCTGCATGAGCTGAATGCTACAGGTCACACACAATTAATATTCAAATCAGCCTCAAACAGAGGTGTAAAACCCCAGCCATCGGTTCACTGGGTGCAAAGCTGAGTAAGGCTGAGCCCAAGTTTTCCTAGAGTTCCTCATGCTGTTGTTTAAATAAGTTTAAATGAGCTGTGATTAAGCTAATTTCAAGCTAATTAACTCAGAAAGATATTCTCCACTTTTTAAAATTCTAAGTGGTTGTTCATTAGGAGCCAGCGAACGGGTGGAAGCTGCGTCACCGCAGCGCGAGGAGCTAAGTGCAGCACGAGCAGAGTCACCACTGAAACATGAATATTTGTCATCTAATTAAACGGCATCATTAACAGTTACAGTGGGATTTGTGCCCTGGTGCAGGCAGGTGTGGGGCATGAGGCATTTCTGTCCTGAGCCCTTCCTGGCACAGGGGCAGTGCTGCCAGACACCTCTGGGCTTGACCCTGCTGCTGGAGCAGCTCTGGGGGTGAGGTGGCCCTTGGAGCCCTTGGTCCCCTCTCCTGTCACTGCTGGCTTGTCCCCAGGTCATGCTCTCTCCACACCAGTCTGCTCCAACATCACGATGGAAAACCCACCCCAGCCCTGCTCCTGGGACAGCCCAGCACTGCCAGGGTGATGAAAAATGAATGAAAACAGGAGTGGGAGAAGTGAGGGGCTGCTTCAGGGACACAGCTCGGGGTGGCTGTGAGCATGAGCCTGGCTGTGCCCTTGCTGGATCTAATGGTTTTTGCAGTTCAGTTTCTGGCTCACTGGAGCATCACCTGAGTGAAGGCACAGAGGAAGGGCTGGGCCATGCCCTCACTGCCTCAGCCTTTGGTTCAGCTGAGTGAGCATTCAGCAGTGAGCAGTGCCGGGGCTGCCTCGGGGTCTGCAGCAGCTGCCAGGCTGCTTGGAAAAGCCTTTCAGGGAGACTGCAGGGACCAGGATCCTCCCCTCCCCAGCCCCCCTGCACCCTTATAGTGCCTCTCTGCCACTGCCAAATCCCCTTTGGACTGGCAGAGGTGCTCTGGCTGTGCCTGGGCAGCCTCACTCCCCTTGCACAGAGCCACGAGCTGGCAGGAACATTTCATGAGTAGCAGAAGATGCTCAAGTAGGTGCTGAGCCCTGCTTTAAAACCACACAGAGCACCACAAGTGCTGCACAGACATAAGCAGTGTATCATCATAGCTCGTGAGTTTTCCTTTCCTGCCCAGGTCATTCTGCATTGAATGGAAACCAGAGAGCTCTTTATCCTTACGTCCTTCTCTCCATGGCTCTTGTTCCGTCAAGTGAAAAACCTGAACATCCTCGAGCAGGTCATGAAACACAATGGAGTGAGAGGCATTAGATTGAAGGATTGATCCCAGCAGCAAAGCCATTTCCCTCTATTGTGCACATATAAATGATCCTGGACTGTGTGAGCTGCCTCCACAGATGGCTGTTGGCACAGGAAGGGGACAGGAGCACTCTGTGCCGTGTTCCCAGGACACTGGAGCCAGACCTGTCCTCTGCAGGCTCCTCTCTCACCCCTTGAGAAGGGCCAGGCTGCTCCTGGCAGGACCAGGATGGCTCAGCTTTGGGTTTCCCACTGTCTAGGTCCTTCCAGCACCCCTCGGTGATTTATTGGAATTTCACGCTCATCAGTTTCAAAATTTATTTCTGACATTTTCACTGCTCTTGGAGCTGTAATAATTTACCCCTACATTTTCCCCCAGGAGCAGGGGAGCAGAGCCACCATCCCCAGCAGCAGCTCCCTCATCTCCCATCTTCAGACTTCTCTTTTTTTGATAGGTACAAATATCAGTTTACACCCCCAGAGAGCCTGCTGCCCCTTTTCTGTTCCTGCCAGGGAGGTGGTGGGACTCAGAGCAGGATTCCTCCTCCCTCACCTCTGGCTCACACTGCTGCAGGGCACAGCTCAATGGCCAGGCTGTTAGCTCAGATTAAACAGAGCAGCCTAGCAAAAGGGGTCTCTGAAGGGGATGATAAATCAATGCTAAAATCTATTTTGCCTAATAATGCAATAATGGTTTCTAGCAAGAGAAAAAACCCTGTTTGGAGCTCACAGCAACATGAGGTGCTCCCCTCCAGCCTTGCTCTTGAGTCTGCTCTGCCTCACCACACCAGAGCTGCTGGGTTTGTGCAGCTCAGGGCAGGGCAGGGGCTCTGCCATGAGCTCTGCTTGTAGGGCTGTACAGTTTGATGCTAATTCGAGGTAATGAATTAAACTTAAAAGTCATAATCTTCAGTTCTGCAATCTCTCATCTGTGGCTTCGAAGATTTACAGAAGGTTTAGTGCAAACTAATTCCTCGTGAGAGCTTGTTCTTGTGATTAGTAGTGATGAAGGGAAATGCCACCTGATTATTTCATAACTCTCAGAAATGCAAAGAGGTTTTTTTTTTTCCCCCCATTCGTATCCCTGCCTGCTTTAAAGGGAAGCTGCAGCAAAACTGTGGGGGAAGAGCAGGAAAACCATCCCAGATTTGTGTCTGGCACTGAGCCCCAGCATCCCTTGCCTGAGCAGACAGTGCTGCCCTGTGTCACTGCCTTGGGCTGAGGGATGGCTCTGCTGGCATCACCCTGCGGCCACGAGGAGTGACTGTCCCTGCTGGGGCCGTGAGGAGTGACTGTCCCTGCTGCGGCCACGAGGGGTGACTGTCCCTGCTGAACCCTGCCATGGCCCCTGCAAGCCCAAGATCTCAGTTCAAATGCAATAACTCGAAATCTTAAAATGGATCAAGTGCCTGGTTGGGCAGAGGTGAGGTTTGTTTATTACTGGCATTTCACGAGGGGCTCTTTGGCATCCTGTGAAGTGCAAAGGTCTGGCTCTACAGACCCAGGAGAAGCTGATCTTCATCTGAACATAATTCATAATAATCATGGCAACATATGGCAAGTGACATTTCAAAGCATCTAAATCTCACCAAGGCACAGGTAGGCTTCCTAATGTAAATTATTCAGCCTGATGCCATAGAAAATGTGAGGGAGACAGAAAACCCAGCACTGACAATGCTGGCAGTTAGAAGAGAGTCCCTGGAAAATGACTCAGTCAATGATATCAAAGTTCACAAATTTAAGTGTCTGAGAGTGCACTTTCCTGACAGCTGAACATTTCCTCCAAGTCTCATCATCTTGTAACAAATTAAAGGCAAACAGGAATTCATCAAAGGGAACAGTCTCAATTGTTATAGCAAATTGACTTTAGATTATTGCTGGAGATGGAGTGAGGACAGGGCAGCAGCTCCCTGAGCAGGATGTGAGCGAGGGGACATTCACCTCACAGGAGGGATGGCTCCAGACACTGATGGCCAAATCAGAGCCACTGCTGGGACACCTCTGTGTGACAACAGCTCCCCTCATACCCCCTGAGAGAGCTGTGACCCTTCCCTGGCCCTGAGAGAGCTGTGACCCTTTCCCTGGCCCTGAGAGAGCTGTGACCCTTTCCCTGGTCACTGAGAGAGGTGTGACCCTTGCCTGGTCTCCAAGAGAACTGTCCCCCTTCTCTGGTCCCTTGTCAGTGG